>JAJIBD010006797.1:0-117882 GCA_021461705.1 Cryptotis parvus | reverse complement strand
ATCTCAAGGTCATCACCTTTGGAAAGTAGCCAGAGAATTGACCAATACAGCAGAAACAGAAACAGTGCTCAGTGATTCAGGTCATGGCCCATCAGAGACGTGCAAAACACTGTGGTATCTGGGTAGTAATTGCTTTTCTTTTCATGGGAAGTCCTTTAAATGACAGGGAAGAGGAGGAAGAAGACTCAAGTAAAACCAAGTTTGTGGGGATCCAGGTGACTGACTTGAACTTGACTGAACTACACCTACACAGTAATTGCCATTCATGGGTTGCCTCTTCCATGTCAGACAGCCTTCAAGGGCTTTTATATGCAAAGTGATGGTACTTTATGCAAAGGATGTTGTTCCTAAAAAATTGCATAATGCAAAGCCTGTATAATTCAACATTAATCCCAAAGAAGAAAGTGAGTACTTCTGATTATTATTCCTGTTGCAATAGCATAAATCACATACAAGTCCCTTGGTCAACAATTTCTTACACAATTCTGGACTATTTCATGGAAACTAGCAATTTTCAAATTTGGGATTAAACTACAAAACAATATTTTACATTATACTAAAATGAAAACATAAATGTGTCCATACTACATAATAGTCATCATCTTCATTTTGTGCCAATAATTGATTATTAGATTAATAATAATATAATGGATATATAATACTTATTAGGTACTTATTATTAAAGTTTACCACAGATAAATATTTATCATAAATGTTATTAGGATAAGCAGATAGATTTAGGGGGCAGGGGGTACCCCTGGCAAATACCAGTCCTGGGAATATATCGTGGGGGGCCCAAAAACACACAGCAGTAACATGAACTGCACCTCTATGTTCATAACAGCACTAGTCACAGTGACCAGCATCTGAAAAAAAAAGTGAGTGCCCGAGAACAGAAGACTTGATAAACTGTGGTACATCTACACAATGGAATAATATGCAGCTGTTAGGAAAAATGAAGTAATGAAATTTGCTTACAAATGGATGGACATGGAGAGGATCATGCTGAGTGAGATTAGTCAGAAGGAAAATAAGAGATATAGATTGACTGCACTCATTTGTGGGATATAAATGTATATCAGTGTTCTACTAATTGTTGAAAATGGTAACACCAGGCTAACTGAGCATAGGATGAAGGCAAAGGGATAAACATGACAACCCGTAAATGTATGTATGGTATTACACTATGTATAACGAGAGGGGGGAGGGAGAGGAGAGGAAGGGAGGGAAAGGGAGGGAGGGCAGGGGAGGGAGGAGGAGGGTAAGGGGGAGGGGAGGGGTAGCATCTCAAGGTCATCACCCTTGGAAAGTAGCCAGAGAATTGACCAATACTCAGCAGAAACATAGAAACAGTGCTCGGTGATCCAGGTCACAGGCCGGTCAGATGCCTGCAAAAGGCTGGATCCCTCCAGAGAGGAGAGAGGTTCTAGCAGAAACAAATGACTGATAAAAACATCAAGGTAGGACACCTTAACCTACATGGAAAGCCCAGCTGGGAGCAACCTGGGAGGAAATCTGTAAACCCAACTTTGCACAGGTTAGCTATACACCCCCATCTTGAAGACCTCTGCATCTCAACATGGGGCAATGGCGGAGGACAGGAGCAATTTTTTTAAAATTTCAGTAACCGTGGCTCCTCAACTAGAACTGAAAATATTTGGTAATTCTCTCCTGAAGCTCACTCAGAAAGCTGCAAGAGGGATTGCAAATGCGTCTGATGGGCTCATCTGCAAATTCTATCCCTAGCATCATCAAAAAAATTAAAAAGCGGCAGAGAAACAAAGCTAGGCACAGTGTGAAGAACTCCAGGAATCCTAGTAGAGGGATGGTAGGGTCAAGGCTTACTTCACACCACCCCAAAAGTCCCAGAAGAGACAATCAGTCCTCAGAGATGGAGCTCCACAGGGCAACTGCATTAATCCCTCAGGCAAGCCCAGAGGGAGGCAACAGTAAGCGATTCCAATCCATTATAGAACATTTTTGTTTTATAAGAAAATAAAAATGTAACTAAAAATGTAAGTCAGAAAACGTAACTTTAGCTTTTCCACCTTCTTACTCCACATACCCTGTCAGCAACTCTAAGCAATCACAAATTTATTCCTTGTCTCTGAGGTTTTGCCAGCTCTGTACATTTTATACAAAAGAAATCATATGTGTTATTATTTATTAACTAGCTTCCTTTGTTCAGTCTAGATTTGTTTGATGTTCACCTATGTAGGGTATGTCAGTGTTTCATTCTTTTTCCTGACCAATTGGTATTCCCTTGTTTGGATATATAACATTTTGTTTAGCCATTTGTTTTTTACATTCTTGGGTCTATGAACATCTGAATTGCCACTATTTTTTTGCGTATTATTAACAACTCTGCTATGAATGTTTTTGAACGTTTGAACAAGTTTTTGTGTGGACATAGGATCTCATTGCTTTTCGACATTTATATATACCTATGAGAAGAACGGATAACTGCATAGTACCATTTTTCAAGCCACTTACAACATGGGTAAGTGGTTTGGAACCCCGCACAGATACATGTGTACTACATGCAAGTTTGATTTTCTTGCCTGCTGCTTCTCCAACCGATTCTTGGCAGCTTTAGTCATTTATACAGGCTACCTCACTTAGATTTCTCCCAAAAGTAGGGCCTAAGAAAAGGATTTGAGGGGCCAGAGCGATAGCCCAGCAGGTAGGGCGTTTGCCTTGCACAGCGGCCGGCCCATGCCGGCCTGGGTTCGATCCCCAGCATCCCATATGGTCCCATATGGTCCCCTGAGCAACGCCAGGAGTAATTCCTGAGTGCAGAGCCAGGAGTAACCCCTGAGCATTGCCGGGTGTGACCCAAAAAAGAAAAAAAAAGGATTTGAGTTCTGGTTCCAGGAACCCTGTAAGACAGTGATACGAAGCAGACAGGAAAGTAACATGTGTAGTGGTTAAATGAGTATTTTTGTTACCTAGTGGTAACCAGGGTATTTCCTTGGGACTCTCTGAAAGGCTGTGTGGAATAAACCCTATGAGAGGCTAAGACACTGTAACACTTTTCTGTTCATTCCTACACTTCAGTTGTTGAGTTAATGGCACTCGTGGTCTGGCACACATGGTCTGACCCACGTAAGAAGAAAGCAGACCATGTATAGGACAAGCTAAGAGAGTGTGAGTAAGGGATTAAAGCACCTGCTACACTCTCAACACTCAGAATTCAAATATCACCTGCTCCTTGTGAGCCTACTAATTCTACAAGTCTGATTACAACAAAGTAGTAAATAAGATTCTGATTAACTTATGTCGCTTCTCTCTCACTCCAAAGATTGGGGGAGGAATGAGGCAAGAGGACCTGGGAAAAAATGAGAATATATTTGCAGCAATGCAAAAGGCTGTCGTTTGGAGCAGAAAAAAGGTACTTGAATAAATAGTTTATTCTCAAATAGAGAGGGAACTTTATTTGGATGCTTAACCTTCCCGTGTTGCAATGGTCAAAGATCGCCCTGTGAAGATTGCCATGTGAAAAGTGCTACTTGGGCAGAATGCTGCAGACTGGGAAACTGTAGTATGTTTCTTTTTTTCCTTTCAAACACCAGACCCATGACTGGGTCAAGGTATTTGAAGACAAATTGTAAGTCCCATCTGCCAGCTGGGGCATGCTGAGACAAAGGAAAGATTCTCTCTAGCAGAGCTGGCTCCTTCCCTAATCCAAACTGGGTGATTTCAACACCTTCATTCCCATAGGGAATGGACACTTCTCCATTCTTGAAGATTCTACTCCAAAGCAGTCTTGTCTGAATGTTATCAGCTTAGACACAGCTTTGATTTTATCTAGGGCTTATATGTAGCCTAAAGCTGGACCAGTAAAGAGGAAAATCTCCCCAAAATTCCATCTAAAATCTAAATCAGCGATGTAGCTAGAAAGGTGGTAAAATGGATCTCTGTGATTCTGTAAAGGTGGTTTCACATAGGACCTCTTGTAAAAAGAAACAAGAACCGAGGGTTGGACAGATGCTCAATAGACTAATTACATGCTCTGCATGCAGAAGTCCAGGATCCCCAACACTATAATATCCCCTGAGCACAGAGAAGGAAGTAGGCCCTGAGCACTGTCAGGTGTGGTCCTAAAACTAAAAAAAGAAAGAGAAGAAAAGAAAAAAAGACAAAGAGAGAGAGAACTGAAGAAGAGGGGACCACAAATCTTTGAAGTAATTTGTTATTTTGAAAGGAAAACCTTAAAATATTTTGCTATTCACAAAACTTGAGAGAATTTCTGTAAAGTCCATGAACATCAAATCTTGCAACAATGTTCAACTTAACAGCATCTTACAAACATATAGACAAAAATCTAGGCATGAACAAATGATATTGGGAGAAAGGTAAGTTCAGAAAAGGTTTAAGGGTATGTTTTACAAATGCTCTCAGAAACACAACAAAAATTCCATCTAAAATCCTAAATGATAATTTTTCAACAATCCTAAATAATAATCTATAGGTCTGGAGCACATATCTGGCATACCCTGGGCCAACCCCATATCACAATATATATGTTGTAGCATAGTGATAACCCAGTTGCACATAATCAATGAGGATAAAAAAGACTATATGTAATACAGATAATGTTTTCATAAGCTTTAAAGCTGTGAGATACTCAATTCAGTATTATCAAAATTTCACTCCATTTTAATTTTTTTAAAAACTGGTTTTTAAACAAATACTTGTTTTCACTGGGTGAACCCTTTATATTATATTTAAAATGACAAAAATAATACAGAGAAATGTTAGCAAGTCAAAATACTTTTAGTAATATCAGTGTTATTGGAAGTACAAGAAAATCAATGGTGATAATTAATGTTTTAACACTATAACAAATTGTGCTTTACATAGGTTTACCATCGAGTTGAATAAAAATACAGACATGTCTTACTTTGTAGTGTTTACTAAATTCCACTCTAATAACAAAATTTATTAAGAGCCAGTCTCAGGATAGGCTACTAAACCATATGTATTTGAAGACTGTCACTGTAACTGTATCACTGTCTTCCCGTTCATCATCGATTTGCTCGAGCAGGCACCAGTAACATCTCCATACGTCCTGTCTCATGCAAGTAGAGCCCAAGGGCATCTGCTTGCTCCAGGAACATAAAGAGCCTCAATCCATTCCGGAATGAGGTCTATAATTGTTACTGGTATTTGGCATATCAAATACAACACAGGTAGCTCACCAGGCTCTGCCGTGCAGGTAGTCATCTCTAAGTCCAGCATTTATTGATGAACCACACGGCCCGACTGCGCGAGCCGGGCTATGATAGGCTGGTCTGCTGGGTGGAGTTCTGATGAGAGGGAAGTCCGGATGTGGAAAATGGAGGCCCTCATGGAGTGGGGGGTCATCTGGCTTGTTGCAAGGGCTCTGCTGGGGTGGTGGGCCAGGGCTAGAACCCGCCATCCTGGGTGCCTCGTGAGCGGCTGGGCACAGGGAGAGCAAGTAGCAGCTCTGCCCCATGTCTGTGAGTCTCTCGCTCGGCAGCACATATACTAAAATTGGAACGATACAGAGAAGATTTGAAGACATAATGTACAATTTAATGCCCGGATTACTGTTTTTTTTTAAAGAAATAACTATCATAAAGCTTTTCCCAAAATAGTTACAAGTAAAAAGGTTTTGGTTCATTGTTCTTAGCAAAGCAGCAGAGCAAGATGCTGAAAGAGAACCAAAACAAAATAAAGAACACCTATTTTCATATTAAAGTTACATAGACAAGGCTTTTAAAATATAGCTGGCTTCTTGTAGAGAACACCCATTTTTATATTAAAGTTACAGAAACAAGACTTTTAAAATATAGCTGCCTTCTTGCCATGTTTTATACCGAGCATAAAAAATTATAATAATCATTTGGACCAGAAAGAATACTAATGTGTCTTTTTTTTAAAAGGTGAGGGAGGGGAGAAACTAAAAGGATTCCAGGTTTCTGGTCTTTCCCTGTGGTAAAAAGACCTATAATTAGTATGTGAACCACACAAACTTTCCAAATAAGTAAACACACAATTTTTATTTTTAGGTGGAAAAGCAGATAAATTTCTTTTGTTTAGTAATGAATGAAAAGGTAGTGTGTTTGAAAGAACTCATATATTTTCAACCCCATATTAATTGGCAAAAACATAAAAAAATACAAGCAGATAAAGCACTTGCCCTGCACACAAGTTACCTGGGTTTAAATCCCAGTCTTCCATATTGTCCTCTGAGCACCACCAGGAGTGATCCCTGAATTCAGAGCCTGGAAAAAAAGCCATGAGCACAGCCAATGTAGCCCAAGAAACAATATATAAAATTTAGAACTCTAAACTATATTCGTCTGAGATAAAAATTTTGCTCAATAATAATGTCTTGTTCTCATTCCTTTTTACAATGCAATTCATGACTATCTTTTAACAAATAAATCTTTACTAATAAATCTTTACTATTAAATGCATAGTACAAACACAAAGTTAAAAATATTTCCTATGAGGCCAAAGCAATAGTACAAATGATCATGTATTTGACAATGTGTGTTAGGATACTCAACTCTATTCCTCAGGAAAAAGTAGGAAATAGAGCAAGGAAAGCCTCTTCAACAAGTGGTGCAGGAAAACTGGGCAGCTACGTGTAAAAAAATGAATTTGGACCTCTGTCTAACACCATGCACAAAAAAATCAGATCAACATGGATTAAAGATCTCAATATCAAACCTGAGGGGCTGTAGCAATAGCACAGCGGGTAGGGCATTTGCCTTGTACCCGGGTTCAATCCCCAGCATCCCATTTGGTCCCCTGAGCACTGCCAGGAGTAATTCATGAGTGAAGAACCAGGAGTAACCCCTGAGCATCGTCGCGTATAACCCAAAAAAGCAAAAAAAAAAAAAAAAATCAGACCTGAATCCATAAAGTAAGTCAAAGAAAATATAGGAAAAATCCTCCACAACATTGAAGCTAAACACATCTTCAAAGATGAAACACCACTAGCAAAACAATTGGAAGCAAGTGTTGGATGACAGATCTAGCTAATCTGGGAGCTTTGTTGTTTTGCCCTCTCACTGTCACTGTATCACTGTCTTCCGTTCATCATCGATTTGCTCAAGAGGGCACCAGTAACATCTCCATATGTCCGACCTGTCTCATTCAAGTAGAGCCCAAGGGCACCTGCTTGCTCCAGGAAAATAAAGAGACTCAAACCATTCCATCAGGTCATGGGAATGAGGTCTATAATTGTTACTGGTATTTGGCATATCAAATACAACATGGGTAGCTTGCCAGGCTTTGCCGTGTGGGTAGCATACTGCCATTGTTTTTTGCGTCACACCCAACAATGCTCAGGAATTACTCCTGGGGAACCATATGAGATACGGAGGATCGGTATTTAACCTTGGCTTAAATAGATTAAGCTGTGAGAGGGTTCTTTATTCCTCCCTCACTGCCCCCCCATTCTGGAATATATGTTAGGCTTAAAAGCTTTCAAGGTATGGAGAAGATTATGTTGAGCGAAATTAGCCAGAAGGAGAGAGACAGATACAGAATGACTGCATTTATTTGCATGGCATAAATATATATGTACATATTATGATACCAATATCCAAGGTCAAGTGAAACATATATCAGGAGGTCTTGTCAAAGGTGGAATTATCACAAACGTGTGGGAGTCAGAGTTTAGGTAAGATAGAAAATGGAACAGGGTGCTAATAATAGTCGAGGGTACTAATGCCAACCTAGAACTGAGCATTAAATAGAGGCAAAAGGATTCACATGACAACCTTTTAATGTATGTTCTGTAATCCATAGTCTGGAGGGAAGGAAAAGAGAAAGAGAGAGAAAAGGAAAGAAATAAAGAATCTGCCATGGAGCAGGGCTGGGGAAGGGGGAGGGAACCGGGATGTTGTTGGTGGGAGATGGGCACTGGTGGAGGGACAGGTGCTGAAACACTGTATGACCAAAACCCAAACATGAACTTTTTAATTGTATATCTTTTTTATTTGTATATCTCACGGTGGTATAATAAAATACTTAAAAAATAATAATAATAATAAAACAAACAAACAAAAATAAATAAACAACATCACTATTACATGCTCATTATTTTTGAATAGGGAATAATGAAATCACACAATCTGGTCTTTTCTGGCCAATAGTATAAAAATAAATATTTCTGATAGTCCAGTAAGAGACTGGACTATATTTCCAGTATAGGAATTTACAATAAAATCATAATTTAAAAAGAAAAAAAAAAGCTTTCAAGGTCATATTTCTGAACTAAAATGTGCTTCAGGGACCACCTGTAAAAGGTATATGACTAATTAAAACAGTTATAGTCTTTATCTAAACTTTACAACTTGGTGTACAGCTGCAAAAACCTCAGCATGCAACTACCACCAAGACAATGTCATGCAAATTCTCTTAACTACTGAGATTGCTATTGCCTGGACAAAGTGGTCTGCCTGTATGGGGTCTCCAGCCCTCCTATAGAAGCCAGTTTCAGATCCAGCCCTCCTATAGAAGCCAGTTTCAGATGCCGCCTGGGTTGTTTTAAGGTGATAAAATGCAACAACTTTTTTGTTTTCTTGCTTTATTTTCTAGGTTATTTCCTCTATTTATCAAATCATAATAAGGATTTTATTTTTGCTTTTAATGTTATTTATACATATATTTTTATGGAGATAGAGAAATCTGACAAATACCTTCTATTCTGATTTGATTTTTAATTCATTTTACCTCATGATCATTGAACCCACTTAAGAAATGTTTAGGATTCCTGGGGCCAGAGCAATAGCCCAGCGGGTAGGCGTTGCCTTGTATGCCTGGGTTCCTTCCCGGCATCCCATATGGTCCCCCGAGCACCTCCAGGAGTAATTCCTGAGTGCAGAGCCAGGAGTAGCCCCTGAGCATTGCCAGGTGTGACCCAAAAGAGAAAAAAGAAAGAAATGTTTTGCATTACAGACCCACATCCCCAACCACAGCCATGTAAGCTCATCCATTGACCCAGATTTACAGACTTACAATTAAATCTTGGAAGAGATCAACTAAGCACAAAAATTCATGGGTACATCAGTCTCCCAGCTGAAAACACTGAGGCACCCTTGGGGGAGTGGGGAGGGGGGCAAGTTCCAGCCCTGCCCAAACTCTGGAAGCTACACTCAGATTCTGCAGCTTCCCCATACTTCCAAAAGCCCCACTAACCACACCCATAGCCCACAACTGTCGCCATGTAAACTCACAGCCCAGTTAAATAATCTGACACTCCTGGAACACAAGGTTACACTTGCAGCTGTGCAACACCTCCAAATTCTACAATACTACAGTAGAATACAATTCTACAGTAGAAGCACGCCAAATTAGATGCGGAAGTAACATAGAAGCCAACTAAGTTCAATAAACAAAAACAGTAACACAGAAGGCTCAGCTAGCAACAATAGCTTAGTAAACCCTCAGACAAGGATTTGAAGTCCCCATGACATTTTTCAAAGAAACTGATCAAACACTCTTGAAATTCATATGTAACAATAAACAACCCCATGAAAAACTAAAGCAGTCCTTGGGAAAAAGAAGATGGAAGGCATCACTTTCTCCAACTTCAAACTGTGCTACAAAGTGGTAGCAATTAAAACTGCATGGTATTGGAATAAAGACAGACCTGTAGACCAATGGAAAAGAGTTGAATACCCTGAAGGACATTTTCAAATATATGATCAGTTAATTTTTGTAAGGGACCAAAAAACTTGAAGTGGAGCAGGAAAGCCTCTTTAACAAGTGGTGCTGGGAAAATGGGACAGCCACATGTAAAAAAAAAATTAATTCAGACCTCTATCTAACCCCTTGCACAAGAGTCAGATCAAAATGCATTAAAGTCTTCAATATCAGACCTGAATCCATCAGGTACATGGAAGAAAATGTAGGCAAAACCCTCCATGACATTGAAACTTAAAAGCATCCTCAAAGATGAAATACCTCCGACCAAGCAAGTGGAAGCAAAGACAACAAATGGGATATATGAAACTAAGAAACTTCTGTATATCTCACGGTGGTATAATAAAATGTTTAATTAAAAAAAAAAAAAGAAAAGTGACCAAGATGCAAAGAAAGCCCACAGATTGGGAAAGGATATTTACCCAATACCGATCTGATAAGGGGACATTAATATCCAAGATATATAAGGCACTCGTGCAGGGGATGCCGCCGGGGTCCCGGACAGTGTCAGGACAGAAGTTCTCTTCTACCTCCGAGGACGCTGGGGGAACAGATGAAAACTCACGAGTCCGGGCGCAGTCCCAAAAGGCTTTTAATAGTACAAAAGCTCTTTCACAGCACTCCAATATAATGAACAAACTCTAGCTCTGGTCAGAACTTAGACCATTCAAAAGAGAGCCTGAATCTCCCACCAAAGAGAGGATCTCACCCGAGAGGAGTCCTACCCAAAAGAAGGAGCAAAAGGCCAAAAAGCAAAAAGCCAAAAGCCAAGGAGCAAAAAGCCAAGGAGCAAAAGGCCAAGGAGCAAAAAGCCAAGGAGCAAAAAGCTGAGGGGCCTCAAGTCAGTCCCCTTATATACACCAAAGTAATCCAGGGAGGTTCAGGGAGGTGACAGGGAGGTGTCAACAAAGATTTGTAGAAGGGCGGTGCCACACCCCTATTGCAGGTATAAACAAAGGTTAAACCAAGGACTAATCCCTTCTTCTGAGATTATCTCTGATGTAAAACACTGGAGAGAGAGAGAGAGAGAGAGAGAGAGAGAGAGAGAGAGAGCTGGTATAAAGTAATACATCTTACTTTCATGAGCTAGATGGTACCCACAAGGTCCTTCTTATTTATTATCTGCACCAGGGTGATTCTGAGTATCTTGTTCTCCATATACTGAAAGGGTCCACTCGCCTGCTTAAAGCAAACTAGTATGATCCTTCCTATAGTCTTCCTATAGTCTCAACGTAGCCAGGGTGGCAGTCTCCTGGTAAATTCTAACTGTCCCACGCTGGGTGCAGTGGGTATAAAGAGGAGCTGTGCCCAATCTAGAAAACATAGAAGTCTTAGTAGATGTATAAGTCAGAAGTTATTCAATCAAGGTGACTTCTGTAACTGCCACACCCTCTAGCAGTGTTTACATAAAAGAGGTCTCATTAGAATGAACCTTGGCTTAAATAGATTAAGCTGTGAGTGGGCAAAACACCAAAGCTCCCAGATTAACTAAATCTGTCATCCAACATACTAGTAGAACTTTACAAGAAAAAAAAAGCAGCCAATCTCATCAAAAAGGGTGGGGTGAAGAATGAACAGAAACTTCCTCAAAGAAGAAATTCAAATAACCAAAAGGCATATAAAAATGCTCTTTATCACTAATCATCAGGGAGATGCAAATCAAAACAACAATGAGGTATCAGCTCCCACCACAGAGACAGGCACATATTCAAAAGAGCAAGAATGACCAGTGCTGGCGTGAATGTGGGAGAAAGGAACTCTCATTGCTGGTGGGAATGCCAACTGGTCCAGCCTTTATGGATGTTATGGACAGTATGGACATTCTTCCAAAAACTATAAATTGCATTCCCATTTGACCCAGTAATACCACTCTGGGATCCAGAGACACACATCAGAAACACCATCTGCAATGCTATGTTCATTGCAGCACTCCTCTATAGACAGAATCTGGAAACAACCAGAGTGCCCATGAACAGACGATTGGATAAAGAAACTATGATACATCTATACAGTGGAACACTATACAGCTCTTATGAAAAATTAAGTCATGAAATTTGCCTATAAATGGGTGGACATGGAGAGTACCATGCTGAGTGAAATGAGTCAGGAGAAATTCAGATATAAAATGACTGCATTCATTTGTGGATATCAAAAATGGTATGAGACTAATATCAATGTCACTCATCTACCACAGGAGTGTGAGAGCAGAGGGTAGGCAATTCTCCAAAGAAGAAGAATCAATAGATTTATTTTTTTACATAAGAAATAATCTTTATATATAAATCACTGTGCGATAGACCATTACAAATATTTAACACACTAAGTGTGTTAAGTATTTTACATATTAAATTTGTTATTAACTTATTGCTACTGGATATATTAAATAAATTTTTCATGTATATGGCTAAAAAGAATTGGCTTACATCATTATGAAGACTGAGAAGCCTCAGAAGGTTGCAGGAGACAGGGAATAGTTCAGTGCCAAAATCTCCTATCTTGGAGGGGGCCAGAGAAATAATACACTAGGTAAGGTGTGTGCCTTGTATAGAACCAGGCTTCAGGCCTCCACATATAGTCCCCTGAGTCCTACCAGAAATAGTCTAAATGCAAAGCCAGGAGTAAGTCCTGAGCATCCTAAGGTGTGGCCCCAAATCAAAACACAAAATAAACCTTCTATCTTGCACACATGAGTTCAGTCCCTTGTGCTGACCCTATTTCTTGAATATGATTCCTGCCATCTGGAAACCCTGGTGCCACCACATGGACTACAGTCTCAAAGAAAAGAAAATATACCTGCTTTAAAAAAGAATTCTGTGTTGGATGGGAAACATACTTATGCTTCTTGAATGAAAAAAAAACTTAAGTTAATTTAAATAAAATTAAAATATCAGTACTTCACTTGCACTTCACTTCTATATCAAGGGCTCAATAGTTGTATGGGTCTATGGGCTTCTTTTTTTTTTTTAGAATATTGCTCTCAGACGGTCCTTGAAGATTTTTGTGCAGCCTAAATCTATTGCCACTCTTCTAGCAAGAACTTCCTGGATTAGAACCGTGATAGTTTGTGCACACATTGGCTGAGTTGTATCTGTGCACATTAATTGAAGTCCTAACTCCACAGTACCTCAGATATGTTCACACATGCTGACAAAGACTTGATAAAGGGAGGACAGATTGGTGGAGTCCTCGTCCCATATAACTTCTGAACTTTCAAAAGGCAATTTGGACATACAGAGACATGCATAACAGAGGGGGATGAGGAAATGGTGACAAGATGGCTATCAAAAAAACTAAGGAGAGAAGCCTTAGAAGAAACCAAACATGCTACTCCCTTAGTGTTGTTTAACTCATTTATATTAGTCAACATAATGACTTCATTAAGTAGTGGCAGTCTTGCAACTATATTAGCCCCAAAAATAGATGGTTACAAAGCCAAGTATTCTCCCTTTTTTGTCTTTGGTTATGCAAAGCCTAATTTAAGAAAGGTAAGTGTTTATAGAGAGTGGGTGCTTTTTTTTTTCTCCCTGCCCCCCAGGGAGAAAATTGGTTTTGTGAACAAGTTCTCTTGCAACTCATTAGCCAGAATGTTGTGTGGAAGGTAGAGAGTGAATGGGCCTTATAACAAACCACAAACTCATGGCATGACGGTTCAGAATGAAGTGTCTATGCCGTCAAGCTGAACCTCTTGCCTTTGTCCATCACAGACATTGAGCCTCTTCATGATTGCTAAAGTTCGTTAATGGCGTTTGTGTCTATGCTAATACAAGCAGAAAATTATGCAGGCCATCTATTGCTTCCCAGAGAGAACAGGGTGATCAGCCATTAGAGATTCACACTGATGAGCCTCTACTAATTGCACAGAATGTAATTAGTGATTATATAATATTTGAGCTCTTGTAACTGTCATTAATGTCCACGATTTACCAGAAATGGGTCCTACTGAATGGCGTATGATTGCTGCATGCTGAATCTAGTTAATATGAGGTATGTTAATCAGTACAGGGTGCACTTAGGTAGTAGTTAAAAGCTTTGGTAACCTTAGTAAAAAAGCCTGGTTTCCACCAAAGTTGAATGGCTTACAATAAGAATCTCTTTTATATGAGGAATTTTATGATTGAGTGGCCTGAAAACTATAGGACAGCATTATTGGTTTAGAGTTTTTTGTAATGGATATGGTGACCAAAGTGCTACATTGGTGTTGACACTAATTTATCACACATTTAACTATCAGTTATCCATATTATGGCTATAGTCATGATGGCTTTGTTATATGACTAAGGAGAGCTTGATTAAGAAATAATACTTTTTTGGAGGTGGGAGGCTTGGGACTGAGCCCAGGGCCTCACATATGGGAAGTGGATGCTACACAGGAAGAACATGGGTAGATACTGATCTACAATTACCTGGCCAAAGAGTTCACTGTATCACTGTATCACTGTCTTTCCGTTCATCATCGATTTGCTCAAGCAGGCACCAGTAACATCTCCATATGTCCTGTCTCATGCTAGTATAGTCCAAGGGCACCTGCTTGCTCCAGGAACATAAAGAGCCTCAAACCATTCCATCAGGTCATGGGAATGAGGTCTATAATTGTTACTGGTATTTGGCATAACAAATACGACACGGGTAGCTTGCCAGGCTCTGCTGTGAGGGTAGCATAAGAATATGCTAAAGAATGTAGTCATCTCTAAATCCAGCATTTATTGATGAACCGTGTGGCGAAAATAGGCCGCGCGAGGCGGGCTGTGATAGGATGCTCTGCTGGGTGGAGTTCTGATGAGGGGAAGTCCGATGTGGAAAATGGAGGCCCTCATGGAGTGGGGGTCGTCTGGCTTGTTGCAAGGCTCTGATGGGGTGGAGGGCCAGGACTAGAACACCCATCCCTCCCAGGTGCCTCTTGAGCGGCTGGGCACAGGGAGAGCCAGTAGCAGCTCTGCCCCATGTCTGTGAGTCTCTGGATCAGCATACCTGGGCCGGATTTAAAAAAAAGACTGCTGCAAGGTGGATCTCGATGAGCCGGATGGTGGGCTGGTCTGCTGGGTGGAGTTCTGACGGGGGGGGAAGTCCGGATGTGGAAAATGGAGGACTTCATGGAGGTGGGGGGGTCGTCTGGCTTGTTGCAAGGCTCTGCTAGGGTGGCAGGCCAGGGCTAGAACACGCAATCCCTTCCAGGTGCCTCGTGAGCGGCTGGGCACAGGGAGCGCCACTAGCAGCTCTGCCCTATGTCTGTGAGTCTCTGGATCAGCATACCTAGGCCAGATTTAAAAAAGTGTTAGTTTTTATAAAGGAAAGAGGTAGTTTTTTATAGAGGAAAGATTACTATTTCTCTTTTGTTTGCGGTCACACCCTACAGTGCTTGGGGACTGTTGGATGACAGGTTTAGCTAATCTAAGAGCTTTGCTATTTTACCCACTCACAGCTTAATCTACTTACATGTTCATAAGCCAAGGTTCATTACAAGGTGAGATCTCTCTTCTATGTAAACACTGCTAGAGGGTGTGGCAGTTACAAAAGTCACCTTGACTCTGAATAACTTCTGTCTTATTATACATCTACTAAGACGTCTATGTTTTCTAGATTGGGCACAGCTCCTCTGTTCCACTGCACCCAGCGTGGAACAGCTAGAATTTACCAGGAGACTGCCACCCTGGCTACATGGAGACTATAGGATGATTATAGGAAGGATCATACTAGTTTGCTCTCAAGCAGGGAAGTGTGACCCTTTCAGTATATGAAGAACAAGGTACTCAAAAATCACCTTGGTGCAGATAATAAAGAAGGACCTTATGGGTACCATCTAGATTACATGAAGCCCATGAAACTAAGATATATTACTTTATATCAGCCCCTACTCCAGTGTTTACATAAGAGATAATCTCAGTAGAAGAGATTAGTCCAGGGCTTTACCTTTGTTTATACCTGTAATAGGGTGTGGTGCAATCTGTTTAGGGTTCTTTGTTGACACGACCCTCCCTGTCACAGATAGGATTACTTTGGTGTATATAAGAGGACTGACTTGAGGCCCCCTTTACTTTTTTTTCCCTTCTTTTGGGTAGGACTCCTCTTGGGTGAGATCCTCTCTCTTTGATGGGAGACAGGCTCTCTTGTACGGACTAAGTTCTGACCAGAGCTAGAGTTCTTTCATTACATTGGATTGTGGTGGTAGGGCTTTTGTACTATTAAAAGCCTTTTTGGAACTGCACCAGACTTGTGAGTTATCATCTGTTCCCCGGGCTAGGAGGTAGAAGAAAACTTGTGTCCTGATACTGTCGGGGACCTCAGCGGTATCCCCTGTCAGGATCCCCTGTAGCTCTAGAAGGGAATTAGGGATCAAAACAGTCCTACATTTAAAAATTTGCTTCAGGGGCCAGAGTGATAGCCCAACGGGTAGGGCGTTTGCCTTGGGCGTGGCCGACCTGTGCCGGCCCGGGTTCCATCCCCGCATCTCATATGGTCCCCTGAGCACTGCCAGGAGTTACTCCTGAGTGCAGAGCCAGGAGAAACCCCTGAGCATTGTCGGGTGTGAGGGGTGTGACCCAAAAAGAAAAAAAAAATTTTTGCTTCATCCTTTTGAGCTATCCTCCTGGCCCAAAGATTGTGATTTACAATTGCCCAGACTTCCAAGGGGATATATATATATATATATATATATATATATATATATATATATATATATATATATATCCAAAACCTTGTTAGAACAAAGGTTTTAGAAACAAAAAGTACAGTAATGTTTTGATTCCAGTAATAAAGGCGAATTTGTACATTACAATGAATTCACACTGTATATATCTATATAGTCTTATATGACTATATAGATATATACAGTGGAAATATATATATATATTTTGAATATATATATATATATATATATATATATATATATATATATATATATATATATTCAAAACTGTCCCCTTGGAAGGGCCTGGGCAAATGTAAATCACAATCTTTGGGCCAGGAGGATAGTTCAAAAAGGATGAAGCAAATTTTTAAATGTAGGACTGTTTTGATCCCTAATCCCCTTCTAGAGATACAGGGGATCCTGACAGGGGGGACACCACTGAGGTCCCCAACTGTATCAGGGCACAAGTTTTCTTCAAAGCCCCAGTGGGATAGGATGTGTCTCCATTAGCATTTGAATGGATGCAGTTAAACTAGCTCCCTGCAGGGGGAAGAATGAGAGTTCCTGGGCTAAGCCCCAAATGTTTAGGACTAATCCACAGATGCCCTCATTGGCCAACATCTTCACAGCAGCGCTCTCAGCTGTTCGCCTGCCCGGCTCACCCACCAGCCCCTAATAAGGCTGATTAAAGATCAGCCTCTGGGACGAGCTATAGCACAGCGGGGGAGGGCGTTTGCCTTGCATGCAGCAGATCCCGGTTTGATCCCCGGCGTCCCATGTGGTGCCCCGGTACCACCAGATGTAATTCCTGAGTGCAGAGCCAGGAGCAAGCCTGAGCATCACCAGGTGTAATTCACTAAAAAAGCAAAACAAAAAAGGTCAGCTTCTGCCCACAGGCATGCAGCCATGGACACACCTCACCCTTGGTACTTTATGCCACTCTAGATGGTGACAAAGACAGTGCACCTGGCCCCCTCAAAGATGAGTGCCCAGCGGTCCAGAGGTGCTTGTTTTCATCTGTGCAGCCTGGCTGGGCTTCAGTCAGTGTCTTTCTATGAAAGCGAGAAAAGGGGTTTGCAAACACTTGACCCCGTGCTCAGAGATGGCTGTCACAGGTGGGTCGTGTAGTTGGGGTGGGAGGCCAGAGGGATTTCAGAGGTTTTATTTTATTTATTTACTTTTTTTTTTGTATTTTCATGAGACATTTGTGCAAACCTGAACTTTATGTCCTCAGAATGACTTGCCTGCTTCGGGCTGGAGTGTAGACTGGGTATCTACGGTAGTATATACCCAGGAAGCCGCCCTTTGAACGGGAATGCCGTCGGGGACCAGGAGTACTTGCTGTCTTGACTTGCCTAGTCCTTTATGGTGGCAGGCAGACCTAGGCAGTGATTCTTCTCTCCTGGGATGTGGCCCACTGCCAGCAATTTCTATCTTCATTGTCTTCGCACCAACATCCACATACAAAGAAGATGAAGTTGAGAAATTCTACATGGAATTGGAGGAGTTCTATAAAAAGATCACACCTTCTACAAGATCATAGTCGGTGATTTTAATGCCAAGATAGGACCAAGAAGATCGGCTGAAAAACTCCACATCGTGACCCATGGCCTAGAATGGAACGAACAGGGTGAGAGACTATCGGAGTTCATCATGTCCACCAAGACCATTCATGGGAACTCACAGTTCCAAAAAGGCTGAAGCGAAACGTTGGACATGGGAATCTCCTGGTGGACAGTTCCACAATGAAATTGACCACATCATCTTCAATCGACGGTTTTGTCTGACCGATGTAGCTGTCGTCCCCAAATTCCAAACAGGATCGGACCACTGTCTCCTTCCTGCAAAATTCTACTTCCCGCAACGGGAGAAAAGGCTGCAAAGTTTAAGAAGAGAACTCCCAGAACGACCACCAACTGGGAACTCTTTGGCACCATTGCAGCAACATGGGAAGATACCACCATTGACGACATCGATGAAGAATACAACCGACTGGTTCAGCACCTCCATGACTGTGAGAAGAATGCTGAGAGAGAAAAGACAAAAAAGGACGGCTTGTCTTCAGAAACTCTCGAGGCTCATTCGCCAACGTAGCAAGGTGCGAACCTCAGGAGACCAAATGCTAAGGTCCAAGCTTGCTTAACGGTGCAGAGAAGCAATAAAAGAAGACCTCAAAGACAGAAGAGCAAAAATACTGGAAGATGCAGCAGAAGCCGGGAAAAGCATTCGCACTGCCCGCCTGTCCTTCGCCAACTATAAGACCAAGATGACTGCCCTCCAACACCCTGATGGATCTATCACATCTTCCAGAAAGGCAGTGGAGAAGATTATCCAGGACTTCTACTCAAATCTCTTTGATAGCCACATCCACCTGCCCACATACCAAATTCCACAGGATGGATATGTCATTCCCAACGTTCTCCCTTCTGAAATCCGACATGCCATCTCGTCGGTAAAGAAGGGAACAGCACAAGGCCCAGACAAAGTCAGACCTGAACACCTGAAGAATCTGCCGTCGGTACTCATCAATACACTAGCTTGGCTCTTCACACGCTACCTGTCCGAATGCAAGGTACCCTCCCAATGGAAAACCAGCAGGACAGTTCTACTGTTCAAGAAGGGAGACATTCACGACATCGGCAACTATCGCCCCATCTGCCTGTTGTCTGTCATCTACAAGCTATTTACACGAGTCATCCTGAACAGGATTAGCAGAACACTAGATGAAGGACAACCATGCGAGCAAGCAGGCTTCCGGAAAGGATTCAACACAATCGACCATATCCACACAGTAACCAAGCTCATCGAGGTTTGTAGGGAGTACAAGATGCCACTCTGCCTCACGTTCATTGATTTACTGAAAGCCTTTGATTCTGTGGAGACCGAAGCAGTCATCGAAGCCCTAGACAAACAGGGTGTTCAAACTCAATACATCAAAATCCTTCGTGAGCTGTATTACGGATTCACCACCAGGATCTCACCATTTTACAAAGAAGTGATCATTAATGTAAAAGAGGGGTTCGACATGGTGATACCATTTCACCAAAACTCTTCAGCGCCACCCTCGAGAACATCATGTGACAATTAGAATGGGAAGGAATGGGAGTGAAGATAGATGGCCGGCAACTACACCACCTCCGCTTCGCTGATGACATCGTTCTAATAACACCAAACATTAGCCAAGCGGCACAAATACTGGCTGACTTCGACCGAGAATGTGGAAAGATAGGTCTACAGCTGAATCTAAAAGAAAACTATGTTTATGAAGAATGAACTAGTTCCAGAGGCCCCATTCACTCTCAATGGAACAAACATCTCTGAATGCAGCAGTTATGTGTACCTAGGTTGAGAAGTCAACATGATGAACGACCTAAAACCTGAGCTGCGCAGGAGGAAGAGAGGCGGCATGGAATGCCTTCAAAGGCATCGAAGAAATAGTTAAAAAGGGCAAAGAACCTCCGGCTCTGGGCACAACTCTTTGACTCCACCATTCTCCCTGCATTAACATATGCCTCAGAGACCTGAGCCCTATGAAAGCAGGATGAGAATGCTATTAGGGTCTCCCAGAGAGGAATCGAAAGAGCTATGCTTGTAATATCACACCTCACTCAAGTGAGAGAAGGAATCCGGAGTTCTGACCTCCATCGCTATTCCATAATCAGGGACGCTGTCTTGTTTGCCAAGGCATTGAAAATCAGATGGGCCGGACATGTAATGCGATTTGGAGACAACCGCTGGACTAGAGCCGTTACAGACTGGATCACAAGGGGATGTCAAAAGATCACGTGGCCGCCCGCCTACAAGATGGTCAGACTTCCTTGTCAAGACCCTGAAGGAACGGTTTGAGGCTCTTCATATTCCTGAATCAACCAGATGCCATTGGGCTACATTGGCACATGATAGGGTCCAAAGGAAATGTTACTGGCACCCACTCGAGCAAATCGATGAATAACGGGATTCAAGTGATCAAGTGATCAAGTGATCAAGAACATAAAGAAATAAAATCTCTAGCTGGCATTTTTTTAATTTAGAGCAGCAAACTCTTACTCCAATTGCTTAAATAATATCTATTATTTTCTCCTTTGGTAATAAAACCCATTTGTGGAGAAAAAAAACTTATTCAATTTCAAATATATACTTTGAGTCCAGAGAGCTAGTACAGCAGTTTTAGGGCTGATCAGTTTCCTCAACAAATACTGGGATCCAGCCACATTCAGGGCTAATGACTGTCCCCTTTAACCAATGTACTAAGAGGAACAAACACTAGTTCTAGAAAATCTAAGTCTTTAGTTTTTCTCCACATACTCCTCACTCCAACTAACACACACACCAACACATGGTCAAATCTAATCTTCCCAAGATACATATTTTTTTTAAAAAAGGCTGGTCTGAGTGTATGTATTGCAAGCCACAGGGTGTAAGAGAAGGAAGAGAGAAAGAGAGAGAGATAAAGAGAAAAGAGATAAAGAACTCTCCATGGAGGCAGGCTAGGGAGAGAGGAGGGAGAGGTGGACATTGGTGGTGGGAAATGGGCACTGGTGGAGGGTTTGGTGCTGAAACAATGCATGACCGAAACCCAGACATGAACATCTATGTAATTCTATATCTCATGGTGGTATAATAAAATATTTAAAAAATTTAAAAAAAATAATAAATTCAGATTGCAAAATGGTGGTATGCAGAAAAAAAATAAAATAAAATAAGGCTGGGATGAGGGAGTTACAAATGGTAAAGGCTTAAACAATGTGGTAAGAAAAGGCTTCCTCTTACCTCAGCAAAACAACCAGAGGCAATGCCCCAGTTCACTGGGGCTATAGGGTGGATCCTCAGGCAAGTTGTTTTCTTTCATTCTAGGATGGTAAACAATCACTTGATCACTTGACATCCTGTTATTTGTTGATTTGCTCTAGCAGGCACCAGTAACATTTCCATTTGACCCTATGAAGTGCCAGTATAGCCCAATGGCATCTTCTTGCTTCAGGAATACGAAGAGCCTCAAACGTTCGTTCAGGGTCTTGAATAAATGAAAGTAAACAATCATTTCAATAATATTTGTAGTCCTTTGTATAAACACAGTAAGAGAGCACTCTTCTGGTATAGGATTTGGGCGCTGAGGGCTCCGGACTGGCAGCTCGGGCACAGTTGGCCTTGGGTGGGCGGCATTTTTGGGCCCACATGAGTCATTGGTATCGTTCCCGAGAGGTGGACAGACTATCTCCCAGTTGGACAGCAGATTCCTGGAACTCGTTTCATTGCTTTCAAAGTTCCTTTGAAAAAAGAGCTTTCAAGAGAAACTCACTCCAGAAGAACGTTTTCTCCCTTGGATCTTTTTGACAAAATTCAAGAACAGAATGAAGAACTTGGACTGATTATTGATTTAACATATACTCAGTGCTATTATAAACCAGAGGATTTGTCAGAAACTATTCCTTACTTCTGGCCCACCACCCCAGCAGAGCCTTGCAACAAGCTAGACGACCGCCCCCTCCCCCCCACTCCATGAGGGTCGCCATTTTCCACATCCAGACTTCCCCCCTCGTCAGAACTCCACCCAGAAGACGAGCCTATTACAGCCTGGATCATCAACACCTACCTTGCAGTAGTTTTTTTTTTTTTCAATCCGGCCCAGGTATGCTGATCCAGAGACTCATGGACATGGGGCAGAGCTGCTACTTGCTCTCCCTGTGCCCAGCCTCTCACGAGGTACCTGGGAGGGATGGCAGCCCGCCACCCCAGCAGAGCCTTGCAACAAGCCAGACGACCCCCTACCGCTCCATGAGGGCCGCCTTTTTCCACATCTGGACTTCCCCCTCGTCAGAACTCCACCCAGCAGATGAGCCTATCACAGCCTGGCTTGCGCAGCCACCCAGTTCATCAATAAATGCTGTATTTAGAGGTGACTACTAGAGTATGCCAGCCGCATGGCAAGCCTGGCAAGCTGCCCGTGTCATATTTGATATGCCAAATACCAGTAACAATTATATTAGGTCATTCCCATGACCAAATATAATGGTTTGAGGCTCTTTATGTCCCTGGAGCAAGCAGATGCCCTTGGGCTCTACTAGCATGAAACAGGACATATGGAGATATTACTGGTGCCTGCTCAAAACAATAGATGATAAACGGGAAGATAGTGACAGTGTGTAAACACAGTAAGAGAGACAGGCATTTATCTACACTCAGGATTAAATTTAAAGGATGACCTTTCCTGTGTAGATCATGCCATATAGCCCAGACTACATTTCTCTTACCAGATTGATCATCTACATTCCCCCTCAGGGTCCTATCAAACCACTGCTTATCTTTCGGTCAGAGCAGAGCTTGTTCCATGACCTTGCTCTCAGAACATTGTGCAGAACACTTA
This sequence comes from Cryptotis parvus, assembly GCA_021461705.1. NCBI lineage: Eukaryota > Metazoa > Chordata > Mammalia > Eulipotyphla > Soricidae > Cryptotis > Cryptotis parvus. The sequence goes on along the minus strand of JAJIBD010006797.1, from coordinate 95,206 downwards.
GTTGTCCCATGTAGAAGCCAGGGTTATTTCTCTTTGCTGCTTTCCCTTGGTCCATCCTGGACCCTCCTTTTGAGGTGTAAGGAATTAGAATCAATCTAAGGACAACTGAGAATTTTAGTTAGGAGTATGACAGATGTCCAGGAGTAACGAATACACCAATGCATAACCTTAACTGATTTCCTGTGTGTCTATGAAAAGTTCTTTGTTCTAGCATAAGCATATGTATAAGGCTTACAGAAAAGAGAGAAGCAACCACTCTAGCAAGTAAGGCTAAAAATAAAGAGTAGGGGCTAGAGTCATAGTGCAGCAGGTAGGGAGTTTTTCTTGCACACGGCCAACCCAAGGTCAATTTGCAACATGCCATATGGTCCCCTGAGCACCCCTAAGAGTGATTCCTGAGTGCATAGCTAGGAGTAACCCTGAGCAACAGCAAGTGTGACCCAAAAAAGCAAAAAATAACAATCATGATAGATGATAGATAGATAGATAGATAGATAGATAGATAGATAGATAGATAGATAGATAGATAGATAGATAGATAGATAGATAGATAGATAGATAGATAGAGACAGACAGACAGACAGACAGACAGACAGACAGAGACAGACAAACAGACAGACAGACAGAGACAGACAAACAGACAGACGGACGGACGGACAGACAGACAGACAGACAGACAGACAGACAGACAGACAGACAGACAGACAGACAGACAGACAGACAGACAGACAGACAGACAGATAGACAGATAGATAGATAGATAGATAGATAGATAGATAGATAGATAGATAGATAGATAGATAGATAGATAGATAGATAGATAGATAGATAGATAGATAGATAGATAGATAGATAGATAGATAGATAGAAAGAATAATCCAACACAGCAGGTCAGCCACTTCATTGCTCACAGATGACCCAGGTTTGCCCCAACACCTTGTTTGGTCCCCAACCATGGGTGATTCTTAAGCGTATAAGGGAAAAACCCTGAACACAGCTGGGTATAATCAGAAATGAAAAACAGAAAGATACACAGTATCTTCCTGTAGATAGAAAGAGCAATACAACTAAGTTCTTATAAATATGCTATGTATGAAAGTTGAGCGAAGAGTGAAATTAGCCAAAAGGAAAAGGACAGAAATATAATGACTGCATTTATTTTCATTATATATTATGATACCAATGTCCAAGGCCAAGCTAAACATGGATTAGGAGGTCTTGTCAACAGGTGGAATCAATCGCAAGTATATGGGAGTCAGATGTTAAGTAAGATAGAGAAGGGAAAATGGGCACTGGTGGAGGCGGGGTGCTGGAACACTATGTGACTGAAACCTCCAAACATGAACAACGTTGTAATTGTATATCTCACTGTGGTATAATAAAATATTTTAAAAAATAAAAAGGGCACTTTTGCAAAATAAAAAAAAAGATAGAGAAGGGAACAGTGTGCTAATAATCATTGGAAATGATAATACCAGCCTAGAACTGAGCATTGGATATTGGAAAAGGGATATACTTGACAACCCCCTAAATGCATGTATTGCAAGCTACAATGTGTAAGAAAAGAGAGACAGAGAGAGAGAGAAAAGAGGTAAGGAGCCTGCCGTAGAGGCAGGCTGGGGAAGGGGAGGGAATTGGGGAGATTGGTGGTGGGAAATGGGCACTGGTGGAGGGATGGGTGCTGGAACACTCCATTACCCAAATATGAACATCTTTGTAATTGTATATCTCAAGGTGGTATAATAAAATATTTTTTTAAAAATTAGCTGAGCGAATAGCTACTTTCCGTAGACCCATGACGACAAAGGCTGGTCTTACATTTTGCCCAACCCTTCTTCCTTCTTCTATTCTGAGAATGCTGAAACTGTGCAGCCATATGACCCAAAGCAACCTTGAGATAAAATTGATGTGAAAGTAGAGCAGAAACAACCAGCAAGGGGTGAAAGACTAAGAAAGCTTGTAGGGAAGCAGATAGACAGCACAAGCCAGAAGGCGCTGCCTTGTGGGGAAGCAGATGGACAGATAGTACAAGAAGGAAGGCACTATCTTGCATGTGGCACCAGTTCAAATGTCCTGTGCTGCTTCAGGGGTCACTCCTGTGATAGAACCAGAAAAAATCTCTTGCACACCCCAGGGTTTGGGCCTGAACACCCCCCCATAAACCCCCCCACACACACACCCGCAACCTCCTCCATACCCCATCCCACTTATAGACCTACAGTGAACCTCCCCCATCCCCCACCTCACTTATAGACCTGCAGTGCTAATGATAGATAACATCAGGAAATCGGTCTCACTATTGCCCACCAACTTCTGGAATTACATGAGTTTTACAAAGTGTCTACTCTTCTTTTTTGTATGTGATTGCTGGCATAATAATGGAACCACAGTGTGAACCAAAGCCAAGCCCATGTTCTGACTCTGCTTCTTATCAAAACAATACTCTACACAAAAGGAATATTCTATCTCTACAAGTCACTATCAGTAGTCAGTAAAAACTGGGGAATGATGGACAATTGGAATTGCATGTTGGGCTTCCAAGTAAAAAAACAAATTCACCCTCAGAATAACAAAGAAGTGGTAGTGCTTATGAAAGATGAAAATAGAAATAGCCTAATACTACATAACTCCATTATATATCTGCAGGAAAGGGTGGATTTATAGAAAAGAACATAGCACATGTTTAAGACAGGAAGTTCTGATCCTGGCCTCACAACTGTATTTGCTATGTGACCTGAGAAAAATGATATTGTTTCTCTTTCCTCCCTCTTTTTACATCTTAATAAAACAGACCTTTGTGCCAATGAGCTTGGACTGAGAGTCAAACAAGAAAATACACATAAAAGCCCTTCAAGAAATCAGTGCTGCTCTGGACACAGGAGAAATCACTATATAAATATTGAGTTCCTGGCGTACGTGTACACCATACTATGCACAGACAGTCTCATAGTTACCATTATTGCTTTTTGGTGACCCCAATCTTCTCCCTTTTTTAGCCATTATGTGATGGAAGACCCCAGGAGACATAGAAAGAATGTCAGAATGGGATCTGGCATTATCACTGGAAAAAAAGGAAGGTGTGATTGTATGTGTACCTTTTTTTTAGGATTTAACCTTTTTCTCATTGAGTTTCATATATTTTATGCAAAGAATTGCTGAATATTCATTGATCTATCTAGTATCCACAAGTACGCTATTAGAAATTCATTGCTTATCTATATTTTTGAAATGTTGAAATAATTCAGTGTTGATCCTTTGTGAGATAGGTTTGCTACCTTTAAACTGAAGTGACAATAATACCCCAGTCGCCTGCAGTTTCTCTCAAGTTGTACTGATATCCTTGATGTCTCCAACAAACCAGAGACTGCCTGTGAGAATCCTGTATGTCACCATTAAATTGGAAAAAGCCCAAAATATCAAAATCTCACTATGACAGGAAAGAGAAGTGAGAAAAATGCAAACCAATGGTTATTCATGAATCATTCTGGTCTGCCATGATAAATACCACTGGTTCTTTTCTCCCCTTCTCTGGGTCCATAATTTTTTCCATGAAAGTGTACCACCTGCACAGGAAGAACTGGGCTGAAGGGATATATAATAAAAATGATTTTTAAAGGCCCTTAAAAAGGCTCTATGTGGCTTACGAGCTCTTCTTCTGACATATCGCAACACAAGGCCCAAGTTACCTCCTCAGAGTGGGGAAAGGGGATTCAAAACAGTTTGTCAGACGCCCAAGCTATAGCACTGCAGATAGAGGCATCTTTTGTACGCGGCCAACCCGGGTTCGAACCCAGTCATCCCATATGATCCCCAAGCACCACGAGGGCTAATTCCTGAGTTCAGAGCCAGGAGTAACCCCTAAACATTGCCAGGTGTGACCGGAGATTTGTAACAACTTGGTAAAATAAAGAGAAAATAAAAAAATCACTCGACAAGAGGACTTTCCTTTGAAAAGATTATGAGTACCTGCATTCATATTTGGGTTGCTGCTGAAACAGCAACCATAAGGATTCACTCTGCACGTGTAGATCCTGCAGGAAAGATTCGGAATAGCTCTGCACCTTCACATTAAAAAATCGGATGGTAGATAATTGGGAGTGAAACGCAGGAGCACAGAGATGCAACAGCACCAAAACAGCAAGCAAAAGTGTAGCTTAAGGTATTTTATTGTAGACGTCCAAATGTCCTTTCATTGTTTCAGTCGGGAGTTAACTGTCCATTGCCATTTATTGCCTCGCTGAAGGGCAGTGCAGTGTGACACATTGGCAAACATTTTTACTGTTTTTCCCTCTCCCCTTATGAATGATATGTATAGACTACGAATTGCATTTGGTTCCACTTCCCAACGCAGTTCTCTTTGGGGGCGTGGATTAAATGTAGATCTGGGTGTTGGAAAGGCATTTACATAAGTGCTGTTTGTGAACAGGGAAGCCAGTTCTTCTATTATCGCCAGAACATTTAAATCTTAATGACTGGCATTGTTGTCTAAAAGACGGTGTTTTTCCTGCTGAGAAACTGCATTAGATTCAAGAAACGGAGCTCATTTCCATTCTCTCAGCAGTCTCTCTAGAAATGACATGCAGTGCTTGAAACTGTTTATTTCCAAATTCAGGCCTCCCTCGCATCAGTCATCAGCTTCAATTACCAGTTTTCCGGAGCCGAGCCATCAGGCAGTCTGACACCAGGGTCCGGCCTAATTCCCACCTTCTCCAGAGTCAAGAGCATAATGTGCGGATGAAAAGGTGCAAAATAGCCTGGACTTCATTAGCATGCAGGGCCTGGCTGTTCATTTGCTGGCTGCGAATGGAAGTTCTGACACTCGGAGCTGGCTGCAAAATGAGAAAAGTCCTCTTCAGGGGAGATGGGGTCCTCGGTGGTGAGGAAAGGTCATCAAAAAGACAGTCACTGCCCTTGCTCCCTGCTCTCAGGACTGCTTATTGATTCCAGGGACACCTCATTACACGCCGGATCAACATATTATTGCCATGTTCTGGGACTGAATTGTTTACAAGTGTCTTTATCACTGGCAAAGGCCTGCCCGGCGATGCATGACTACACTCATTTGGCTGTGACCCGCCAATTATGTGTTATCCGATATGTTGCTGGGTATCTTGATCTTTTGCCCGGTGTTCTCCCAGCATCAACACAGTCCCATTTACTACTTCTTTCTAACCACTCTTTGGGAAAGTAGCCATTAGCCTCTGTGTGTGTGTGTGTGTGTGTGTGTGTGTGTGTGTGTGTGTGTGTGTGTGTTTCCTCTGCTACCGGAACTCTGAACAACTCATATTGCTATGCATGAGGTTCATAATCAGTCAGTTGGGAGAATAAATTCTTTAACTCTTTCTCTCTCTCTCATTCTCTCATTCTCTCGCTCTCTTGCTCACTCGCTGTCTCACACACACACACATCACCTATTTTTATGGCCTCAAGGATAACTCCATGATTTGTAACCAGTATGCGGGCAGAGAGTATAATGCGGCTTGTTAGTGAGCTCCCTGGGCTCCCACACAGGCCCGCCAAGAAAGCTGCCATATTTTATGAGTACAGCTACAGCAAACACTGCACAGGATCATTTTAATCTTCCATTACAGACACTTCTATGGCTCCATAAAATAAAGAGTAGACTGGAACTGGATTAAAAACTTAGTCAAGAGTTTGTGTGACACCGTCTTACTCCCCTAAAAATGTCCAACTTGATCTCTGTTTCTCTTTACTAGTGGCTATTCACAAAACCTTAATTACATTGGTATTGACAGCTTGTGTTTTATTTTGTTTTTTAATGAATGTTGCTTAAAGAAGGTTTAATGACTGCTAAACATTTGGGCCTTCTCAACTAAATACTATAAGGGGACCCATGTCTTTTTTTTTTTTTTTTTTTTTGCTTTTTGGGTCACACCCGGCAATGCTCAGGGGTTACTCCTGGCTCTGCACTCAGGAATTACTCCTGACAGTGCTCGGGGGACCATATGGGATGCCGGGGGATCGAACCTGGGTCGGCCGCGTGCAAGGCTAATGCCCTACCCGCTGTGCTATTGCTCAGGCCCCAAACCATGTCATTTTTTTTTTTTTTTTTTTTGCTTTTTGGGTCACACCCAGCGATGCTCAGGAGCTACTCCTGGCTCTGCACTCAGGAATTACTCCTGGCGGTGCTGGGGGACCATATGGGATGCCGGGGATCGAACCCAGGCCGGCACAGGCTGGCCGCGCAAGGCAAACGCCCTACCCGCTGGGCTATCGCTCAGGCCCCAAACCATGTCATTTTAATCTCCAATTGCTATCAGGAATAGTTTTCTAAAAAGGGGAGCAAGAAGGAGAGAGAGAGAGAGAGAGAGAGAGAGAGAGAGAGAGAGAGAGAGAGAGAGAGAAAAAAAAACCTGCCATGGAGGCAGGCTGGGGAAAGGGGAGGGAGGTGGGGACATTGGTGATGGGAGATGGGCAGGGGTGGAGGGATGGGTGTTGGAACACTGTAGAACCAAAACTCAAACATGAACATCTTATAATTGTATATCTAAAGGTGGTATAATAAAATATTTTTTAAAAAATCTTTCCCAGTGGTGATATAGCAAAGCAAATGTTCAGAAATTTGTCTCTGCTCCTCCTGGAAGAATACATTCTTGGAATGGTGGAAACTCTAGAATCAGTTTCTAGTGAAATGAAACTCTAGAATCTACCTTCTGAAAGCATACATTCTACTCTATTAATTGCTCAGATTTGTCTACTCATTTTTTTTAATTAAGCATTATATTATACCACAGTGAGATATACAATTACAATGTTGTTCATGTTTGGAGGTTTCGGTCACATAGTGTTCCAGCACCCCGCCCTCCACCAGTACCCATTTCCCACCACCAATGTCCCCAATTTCCTCCCCCGCTCCCATAATCTGCCTAAATGGCAGATTCTTTATGTCTTTTCTCTCTCCCTCTTCTCTCTTTTCCTTCTCTTACACATTGTGGGTTGCACTACATAGATTTGTCTGTTCTTTAACTTTATATTTTTCTCCAGGAATTTCATTTAATTGTCTCAATTTTTAGAGTTAACTTTTTATAAGGTTAAGGAGGTCTTTGAATTTTTCTAAAATCCCTGGTTCCCTGCTTGTTGAAAATGACTAACTAAAAAGGCTAAATAAAGATCCTCCCTCCTCAGGGTACTTCGATTCAATTAAAGCATCAATGGAAAGATGTTTGCTCCACCAACTGGTTAAGGGCACTGCAAATTCTGTAGTGTCATCAACCAACAAATAGCCTTTGGAAGAGAAGATGATGGAAGGATTACTCTTGATTTATTTTCAGAGACATGATGGCAAGTGGAGAAGTTTGCTCAAGGGATAAAGGTGTGACAAGCAATACGAGTTACCAAGGCTTTTCTCTGAAGAACTAGTGTGGGGGGCTTTTCTCTGAAGAACTAATTAACACAGCGCGTAAGGCATTTGCCAACACAGGTTCAATCCCTTGCACCTCATATGGTCACCAAAGCCCCCAGGAATGATCCCTGAGCACAGACCCAGGAGTAAGCCTGACCACAGTTGGGTATCACTGTATCACTGCCCTCCCATTCATCATCGATTTGCTCAAGTGCGCACCAGTAACATCTCCATATGTCCTGTCTCATGCTAGTAGAGCCCAAGAGCATCTGCTTGCTCCTGGAACTTACAGAGCCTCAAACCATTACATCAGGTCATGGGAATGAGGTCTATAATTGTTACTGGTATTTGGCATATCAAATATGACACGGTAGGCTTGCCAGGCTCTGCCGTGTGGGTGGCATACTCTTGTAGTCACCTCTAAATCCAGTATTTATTGATAAACCGCGCTGTCGCAAGTGGCCACGAAGGCCGGGCTGTAATTGGCTCTTCTGCTGGGTGGAGTTCTGACAAGAGGGAAGTCCGGATGTGGAAAATGGTGGCCCCTCATGGAGTGGGGGGTCGTCTGGCTTCTTGCGAGGCTCTGCTCGGGGGGGGGGCCAGGACTAGAACCTGCCATCCTTCCCGGGTGCCTCATGAGCAGCTGGGCACAGGGAGAGCCGGTACCAGCTATGCCCCATGTCTGTGAGTCTCTCATAGCTGGGTATGGCCCAAAAATAAACAAAAAGCAAGTTTCAATTTGTTGAGATTCAGACAGTGCAATAAAGGATCAGTCTCTATAACCAGGTTTCATCTAAAAGGGAAGAGGTTTCTTTACCCTTTTAAGTATTATAACAATGAAGCAGTGGAATAACCATAAATGGACAGTTCAGGGTTAGATATTCTAGCCATCCAGAAACTTTTGCCAATTTACAAGAATAAAACCTGTTATTTTAACCATAAAAGAGAATCTCTTTCAGTTATGGTTTTAACACCTCACATTCTTTATGAATCCCCCAAATTGGTACCAGAAGGCTCTCGTTAATTTACCAGATGACCAGTAATCCTAGATCCTCTAGGTTTGTTTCTTCTCCATCTTAGGACCATCTATCTATATCTATTTTTTTAAAGGTAAATGGAAAATCATAGGTAACATCAGTAAGTACAGTGATAAGCTACAATGGTTAGACGGTAACAAGAACTTATTTTTAAACTAGTTTATTGATGTCAACATTGTGCCAGGTAACTTTATAGGTATTTAGCATTCATTTATTTGTTACTAACAACCACCTAGTGACATGTATTTTTGGTCACTTACCAGATGAGAATTCTTTCCATACATCTACTCAGAGTTTTTTAATGTTCTCAAGTTCACACTGCTAGTAACAGGTAGAATTTACACCCAGGTGTGAGGCATGGAAGAGTTTAACCTCTGTCTGACTCTCAACTAACAGCCACAGCAAATGTCCAAAAACCCAATATAGTACTTTTTTTATGCCAGCTAAAATCAATGCACAAAAAGTTGCTAGTGCTTCTTGGTGGTATATCTGACCCATCATCTTTGAAATATCTGCTATCTGTGAGCTTGCTGAAGTAAGTCTTCTTTGCTTGATATAATAAAGTTTTGACATAAAAGAACAACTCAGATCTTTTCATTAAAAAGTGGAGTAGGATGCAGGGAGAGCATATGCAGGGACTTGTGCAAATTCACTAACCAGTAGAAGCAATAAGTAGAAGATGTTCTGTCAACTTTTTGGCATTTTTTACTTATCCCAGTCATCTGACAGTCCTTTAGTGGTCCTACTAAAACACAACAACAGGTAATGCCCTTCTGGCAAACACAGACCAGTTTCTCCACAGACTTTACAGTGCCTTTGGAAACTTAGTGACCATTCACAACATAAGAGGTTGGATCCTAGAGACTTTATTATGGACAATCGTCAATTGATTGAAAGTCACACAAAAACCCAGCTCAGAGGTTCTGGAACATTCCCTCATCTCAAGTTTCTATTTTTCTCTATAATGGCGCCGCCATTTTCCACTTTTGACTTCCCTCTCATCAGAAATCCACCCAGCAGACCAGCCCATCACAGCCCGGATCACCGACACCCACCCTGCAGCAGCTTTTTTTCCTCAATCTGGCCCAGGTATGCTGGTCCAGAGACTCTCACACATGGGGCAGAGCTGTTCCTTGCTCTCCCTGTGCACAGCCGTTCATGAGGCAGTCGGCAGGCATGGCAAGTTCTAGCCCTGGCCCACCACCTCGGCAGAGCCTCATAACAAGCCAGACCACCCCTCCTCACTCCACGGGCGCCGCCATTTTCCACTTTTGGACTTCCCTCTCATCAGAAATCCACCCAGCAGACCAGCCCAGCGGCCGCGCGGTTCATCAATAAATGCTTTATTTGGAGGTGTTTAAAAGAGTTTGCCTCCCGCTCGACAAGCCTGGCAAGCTTCTCGTGTTGTATATGATATGCCAATTTCAGTAACAATTATATTAGGTCATTCCCATGACCTAATATAATGGTTTGAGGTTCTTTATGTTCCTGTAGCAAGCCGATGCCCCTGGCTCTACTGGCATGAGACAGGATATGGAGATAATACTGGTGCCCGCTCTAGCAAATAGATGATCAATGGGAAGATCATGATCATGATCGTGATCGAATCTCACTCTTTATCATTTCATTCCATGATAATGCTAGCCACTTTCTGATGCCTGGGGCAATGTATCATTCAGAATATCTCTGGAAAATCAAGGATGATTAAATCATCTATTGGAAAACCACCTCTAAAATTTCCTTTCTTCCACAGCAATGGCCTCACATCTTCCAGAACAGTCATACTGCCACAAGTGCATTTGTTTCTGTGACAGAAAAAAACCCTTCTCTTATTTTTTCTAAAACATCAGAGATTCAAATTTCTACTGCCTCTTTTCTGCTATCCAGTAGGTAGGGCCAGAGAGCTGACTCAGTGGTGCAGCACCTATCTTCCATAGCTAGGGCTCTGGGTTCAATACCCTGCAGAAGAAAGGAAAGAATAATCCATCAGTGCCTCATTGGATTCTGTTAACATTTTTATTTGGCAACGGGGCAATGCATTAAAAGAAGATCTCACCATTCTACAAAGAAGTGATCATTGATGTCAAAAGTGGGGTTCAACAGGGTGATACCATTTCACCAAAACTCTTCAGCGCCACCCTCGAGAACATCATGCAACAATTAGAATAGAAAGGAATGGGAGTGAAGATAGACGGTTGGCAACTACACCACCTCCGCCGCTGATGACATCGTTCTAATAACACCAAACATTAGCCAAGAGGCACAGGTTGACTTTTGAACGAGAATGTGGAAAAATAGGTCTACAGCTGAATCTCAACAAAACTATGGTCATGAGAAATGAACTAGTTCTAGAGGCCCCATTCACTCTCAATGGAACAAACATCTCTGAATGCAGCAGTTATGTGTACCTAGGTCGAGAAATCCCAACATGATGAACGACCTAAAACCTGAGCTGCGCAGGAGGAAGAGAGCAGCATGGAACACCTTCAAAAGCATCGAAGAAATAGCTAAAAAGACAAAGAACCTCCAGCTCCGGGCACATCTCTTTAACTCCACTGTTCTCCCTGCATTAACATATGCCTCAGAGACCTGAGCCACCTGAGCCCTATGAAAGCAGGGAGAAGAGTGCTATTCCAGTCTCCCAAAGAGGAGTCGAAAGAGCTATGCTTAGAATGTCAAGCCTCACTCAAGGGAAAGAAGGAATCTGGAGTTCCGACCTCCGTCACTGTTCCAGAGTCAGGGACACTGTCTCATTTGCCAAGGCATCAAAAAACAGATGGGCTGGACATGTAATGCGATTTGGAGACAACCGCTGGACTAGAGTCATTACCGACTGGATCCCATGGGATGTCAAAAGATCACGTGGCCGCCCACCTACAAGATGGTCAGAGTTCTTCATCAAGACCCTGAACGAATGGTTTGAGGCTCTTCGTATTCCTGAAGCAACCAGATACCATTGGGCTTCACTGGCATGTGATAGGATCAAATGGAAATGTTACTGGTGCCCGCTCGAGCAGATGAATAATGGGATGTCAAGTGATCAAGTGATCAACGGGGCAATCCATTTTAGGCCATTTCTGATGGTGTTCAGGGTCTAGTTCTGGCTCTACAATCAGGATGACCCCTGGTGGTGCTCAGGAGGGCTTATGTGGTACTGAGATCAAACTCAGGTTAGCCACAGCAGGGCAAGTGCCTTAACTTCTATCACTCCAGTCCAGGTAGTAAAAGCACTTTTAAAAGAGAAAGGTGGCTAGAGCAATAGTACAGTGGGTAGGGTGTGTGTCTTGCATGCTGCCAAATGTGTTCAGTCCCTGGCACATATAGGTATGTTTCCCCAAGTTCTACCAAGAGTGATCCCTAAGCATAAAGCTAGGAGTAAACCCTGAGTACTGCTGGGTATGGTCCAAAACCCATAAAAAGAAGCCCAAAACAAAAACAAAATAATATGAAAGAAAAGAATAGTGCATCACAGTGAGGGCAGGTGTCTAAAAAGGAGAAGGTACATCCCAGGTGATCTACTTCAGTGAGTGACGCGTAGATGTTTGGGTCAATCGAGCTTCACTTAGACTGGGATAATTTCAGAATTACTTAGTTTCCAGAAAAGGCTGTTTATACTTCTATAGATACTATTGAAATAAACTTTTCTAATCTTCCATGACATTGAAGCTAAAGGCATCTTCAAAGATGAAACACCACTAACAAAGCAATTGGAAGCAAAGATAAACATCTGGGACTAAATGAAACTAAAAAACTTCTGCACCTCAAAAGAAACAGCAACCAAAATACAAGACAGACAACAGAATATCACTCACCGTATCACTGTATCACTGTCTTCCCATTGTTCATCGATTTGCTCAAGTGGGCACTAGTAACATCTCCATTAGTCCTGTCACAAGCAAGTGTAACCCAGGGCATCTGCTTGCTCCAGGGACAGGAGGAGCCTGAAACCATTCTTCAGGTCATGGAACTGAGGTCCATAATTGTTACTAGTTTTTGGCAAAACAAGTAAATAAAACACAGGTAGCTTGCCAGGCTTTGCCGTGTAGGTGGTATAGTCTCAGTAGAAGGCTCTCATCTCTAGCATTTACTGATGAAACTTAAAGGGTTTCTCTTGGATGGAGCTCTGAGGAACTATGGAGTCTGGATGTTGAGAATGACTGACTGATGATGTGTGGTTTGCTCTGGCTTCTTGCTAGACTTACTGGTATCAGTTAGAACCTGTCTAGAACTGTATATAATGTATGAATGAGAAAGATCTTGGGAAGGACCTTATCCTAAAATCAGCATTCTCTAAGAATATCATGCCGCCAAGGGAGCTGTGGGTCTCTCTCTTCTGGGGCAACTGGCATGGAGGCAGAGGAAAAGGCAGGGCCCAAAACTCCACTCCGAGTCCAGCCATCATGGTCTCTCCCCGCTCATGAGAGCAAACTCTTGGAGCAATGTTGAACTCGGCCAGGGGCTGGCTGAGCCCCTTACCGGGAGGTCAGCTCCATGGGTTGCTTCCCACATGGGGCCGGCCGAGCAGCGCAGCTGTGGCTCTGAAGTGGATGGGTCTGGATCTCTTCCGGGGTTGCAAATTAGCTGAGTCTGGTGTGGGTGGGTCTCTCTCTTCTGGGGCAACTGGCATGGAGGCGGAGGAAAGGGCAGGGCCCAAAACTCCACTCCGAGTGTGGCCAGCATGGTCTCTCCCCGCCCATGAGAGCAAACCCTTGGAGCAATGTTGGACTCAGCCAGGGGCTGGACGAGCCCTTACCGGGAGGTCAGCTCCATGGGTTGCTTCCACATGGGGCCGGCTGAGCAGCACAGCTGTGGGTCTGAAGTAGATGGGTCTGGATCTCTTCTTTCAGAGTGGGAAAGAATATTCACCCAATACCCATCTGACAAGGGGTTAATATTCAGGATATATCAGGCGCTGGTAGAACTTCACAAGAAAAAAACAGTCAACCCCATCAAAAACTGGGGAGAAGAAATGAACAGAAACTTCCAAAAAGAAGAAATTCAAATAGCCAAAAGGCATATGAAAACTGCTCATCATCACTAATCATCAGAGAAATGCAAATCAAAACAACAATGAGGTATCATCTCACACCACAGAGACTGGCACATATCCAAAATAACAAGAACAACCAGTGCTGGTGTGGATGTGGGGAGAAAAGGACTCTCATCTACTGTTGGTGGGAATATCTACTGGTACAGCCTTTTTTGAAAACAGTATGGACATTCCTCCTAAAACTAGAAATTGAGCTACCATTTGACCCAGCCATACCACTCCTGGGAATATACCCTGGGAAGCTAAAAATGAGAAACACCATCTGCACTTTTATTTTCACAGCAGCACTATTCACAATAGCCAGAATCTGGAAACAACCAGAGTGCCCGACACAGACGACTGGATAAAGAACTTTGTTACATCTACACAATAGAATACTATGCAGCTGTTAGGAAAAACGAAGTTATGAAATTTGCCTATAAATGGATGAACATGGAGAGTATCATGATGAGTGAAATTAGACAGAGGGAAAATGACAGATATAGAATGACTGTATTTATTTGGGGGGGTTATAAAAAGTAGTATGATACCAATATCTAGAGTCAAGCAAAACATGGATTAGGAGGTCTTGTCAGTGAGTGGAATCTACCACAAGTGTGTGGGAGTCAGAGTTTAAGTAAGACAAAGAAAGGAACAATGTGTTAACAATTTTTTAATATTTTATTATACCACCATTAGATAAACAATTACAAGATGTGCATGTTTGAATTTTGGTTCTACAGTGTTCCAACACACATCCCTCCCACCCCTGCCTACCTCCCATCTCCAATGTCCCCACCTCCCTCCCCTTCCCCAAGCCCTGCCTCCATGATAGGTTCTTTATTTCCTTTCTCTCTCTCTCCTTCTCACTTTCCTTTCTTACATATTGTAGATTGTAATATATTTAGAACATGATTGGTCCCACTAGTTCAATGTACTGGGTCCGGACCACAAAAATGGCTGCTATTATGGTGAACGAGTCTCATCCAGCTGCTTCTGAGGCCTTACAGAGGTGATGGGTCCACTCCCAAAATCCATTTTGACTCCTAGGAGCCTCATGGTCAGCTGAGCTAGGGGAAAGCCGGATGGCAGCTCTCCCCCGTGCATTTGAGTCTCTGCATCATGGCAGAGAGCCCTGAGGCAGTTTGTGGCGGGGCCACCAGGCCTCTGGGATGGGTCAGAGAAGGGAATGGGAACCCCAGCTCCATCTCCAGGAACATCCAGTGTCTTCCGCCTCTGAGAGCCACCTACCTGGGCTCAAATTCGGCTGCTCTGAGCTGGTTTTGAGATCAGCATCTCTCTTGCGTGGGTTCTGATGAGTTGTGGGATTCAGACCATGAAAATGGCGGCTGTTATGGTGAGAAAGTCTTATCCGGCTGCTTCTGAGGCCCTATAGAGGTGATGGGCCAAGCACCAAAACCCATCTTGCCTCCTGGAAGCCTCATGATCAGCTGAGCTAGGGGAGAGCCGGATGGCAGCTCTCCCCTGTGTGTCTGAGTCTCTCATCTTTCTCTCTATCTTTATTCTGTCTCTGTATTTCTCTCTCCTCCTACACCTTGTGACATGCCTTAAAGTTTATGATGAAATTATCTATGCGTAAATTCAGTAGTGATTTCTAATATGACATTATAGTTCCTTATTCCCCATCAACCTCCCCAGTTTGCTACAACTACAATGATTATTATGAGGTACAGATGTGAAAGATCCTGAGAAGGACCTGGTCCTAGCCTACTTTGTTATCTAAGCCTCTTCTGTGGCTGCGCACTGTTCTTCCTATGCCAGACCATCCACCATCCAGGGGCCCACAGGGCAGAGCCCTGGGGGTGTAGATAAGCCTATCTCCTGTCTGCCACCTACCAACACAGCCTAGCACCACAGCCACACCTGCAACACCTTGAGGGAAAGGTGGCCCCAATGTGTTAACAATTATTAGAAATGATAATATCAACCTAGAACTGAGCATTGAATGTAGGCAAATGGATATACATGATAACCTTAAATGTATGTATTGCAATCCACAACGTGTAAGAGAAGGGGGGGGGCAAAGTGCCTACCATGTAAGCAGACTGGTGGAGGGGAGGGAATCAGGGGACATTGGTGGTAGGAAATGGGCACTGGTGGAAGGTTGGGTGCTGAAACACTGAATGACTGAAACCAAATATGAACATCTTTGTAAATCTATATAGCAAGGTGGCATAATAATAGATAGATAGACAGATAGATAGATAGATAGATAGATAGATAGATAGATAGATAGATAGATAGATAGATAGATAGATAGATAGATAGATAGATAGGTAGGTAGGTAGGTAGGTAGGTAGGTAGGTAGGTAGATAGATAGATAGATAGATAAGTAAATAAATAAGTAAGTAAATAAATAAATAAGAAATAACCTTTTCTTACCGAAATCTTAGCTCAAGAGCTTATGTATGTGGGTCAGTCCTTTACCCATCTCTGCTCTGTGTCCTTTCTTTGTCTTTGTACAGACATTGAGGATTTGTTGTATTCTCTAAAGTGTACAAAATGGGGGCTGGAGCAATAGCACAGCAGGTAGGGTGTTTGCCTTGATTTGATCTCTCACATCCCGTATGGTCCCCCTAGATCCGCCAGGAGTAATTCTTGAGCGAAGAGCCAGGAGTAACTCCTGAGCATTGCCGGTGTGACCCAAAAAGCAAAATAAAATTAAATAAATAGAAAGAAAAGAAAGGAAGGAAGGAAGGAAGGAAGGAAGGAAGGAAGGAAGGAAGGAAGGAAGGAAGGAAGGAAGGAAGGAAGGAAGGAAGGAAGGAAGGAAGGAAGGAAGGAAGGAAGGAAGGAAGGAAGGAAGGAAGGAAGGAAGGAAGGAAGAGATTAGATAGATAGATAGATAGATAGATAGATAGATAGATAGATAGATAGATAGATAGATAGATAGATAGATAGATAGATAGATAGATAGATAGATAGATAGATAGATAGATAGATAGATAGATAGATAGATAGATAGATAGATAGATAGATAGATAGATAGATAGATAATGCAAAATGTTCTTAGCATGCCAACCTTATTCACAGAGCATTTTTACCTTCTGAGAATCAACATGTCACAGGTCAGTAAATAACAAAAACTGCAATGATTGTGAACAAGTGTGCAAAATAAGGTATGCCTTAGGAACTTGTCAATATGAAGGGGAGACTTTGTGAAGAAGAAGAATATTTCGGGAGTATGAGTGAGTGGAAAAGAGCAAGCAGGCTTGAGAGACCGTGTAAGAGGAAGACCATTTGCAATTACTCCTATGCTTTAAATAAACATACAGCTTTCACCCATGAAGGGGCAAGAACCTATTTCCCTTCCCTTCTAATATGGATGGACCTTATGACCTATTTTAGTCAATGGAATTAGATGGGAATAACATTTTGAGACTTCTGGATGCACAGGTTGTAACAGGACTAACATTTTCCACTATTTATGGAGTCAGACCATGTTACCAAATGACCAGAGATTATGTTGGTATTTCCTCAAAAATAAGTTCAGCTGAAACTCATGGTAAAGTGACCAGCAAGGCCTGCCTGGAAAAGCTCCTGACTCACAGACTATGAAGAATATTTCCACTGTTTTAAACTCAAAAACCTGGGGTGGTTGGTTACACAACAAAAGCTAACAAAATGGGGATGCGGGGAACTACACAAGTGAAGAGCTTATTTTCTACATGAAAAGATGAAGGAAAATAAATTAAAATGAATGTTTCATGGTTCTGGAGAGCCCTTAATTTAATAAACCAACTGTGCCTAGAGCAAACATCTTCAGATAAACAACTAGAAAATTTGCTTGATAAACTGGGTCCAGTTAACTGAGTAAGTTAGAGATATTCAACCTGAAGATCTTTAAGACTATTTATCCAGTGCTCTGTAGAAGATACTATGAGTGCTTAATTGGCTATTAGCGCGTTGCTTTTATACCTCAGTGTTCGATGTCTACCAGCACACATATCTCTGCATTCCATTGCCTACGTGTTTTGTTTTGATTTGGTGTGTGTGTATATATATATATTTGCCTCTAAAGTCTACTCTGCCTCTACAATAGACTGAGGAAATAATGCCTGTGAGACTAACCCACAGCTAATGATTAATGGTAATTGTTGTATAAATAACCCAGCTCTAGGTAGACTCACTGTTGGGCAGGTGTTCAATGGGATGACATCTCATCCCAGTGACCCACAATGACAACTTGTTTTACAGTACTCTTCAATGACTGCCTCATGCAGCCTATCTCTCAGTTCTACTCACAACTTCTTTCTCTCTCTCTTCTCTTTCTCTCCTCTCTCTCTCTCCTCTTTTTAATTAAATAACCTTGAGCTACACAGTTCCAAAGTTGTTCATGATTAGGTTTTAGTCATTCAATGTTCCAACACTTGTCTCTTCACAACTGATATCGCAACATCAACTTCCAATCAACTGCTTGATTCGGAGGAACTCAAAGTATTCTCACTTTACAGTTAAGAAAAAATAAAGCCAGGATGTATACTGCTTTGAATGAGTGTTTCCCAAAAAAAATCACACTAAAAAAGAACACAGTTAACCAGGTCAAATAGATGGGTTAGAGCACACATTTCATATATGGGAAATCCAGGTTTGATCCACAGCATGGTATGGTCCTCTGAGCACTGCTGGTATACACCAACCTCAGAACAAAAGTCAGGAGTATCCCCTGAACACTACTGGCTGTGCCCCTCAAATAAAACAAAAAGTATGGTATGTAGCTTGCATTTGCGTCTTTCCCTACCATCAAGAAGAAACAGTGAGGTGCAGTATGAAATGACAGTTAACCCAGCACTGCATTTCACTGGCGAGTACCGAGCACTAACAGCTGCAAGGGAGGTTGAGAAATGTAACCCAAGCCAGTAGTCAAGTGCCAGAAAAGAAGAAATGACATGGATAAGAAATGGCTGACAGGAGTCTCTGGCACAGGGAGATAAGACAATTGCTCAAGTTCTTACAGCAAGTTAGTGAACATCTAAAATTATAAGTTATTCCTTTCTTAATCGTTTCCTTTATTCTCCACATTGGTATCAACAAGACTGTGACAGTTCTCAAACATTAATGCTTTAAAGTATCTAGTGTCAAGGAGGGACCTTCTCTTATCTCAGAATAAGCAAAGTAAAACAAACTCTTGGAAGCTCTCAACTTTGGTCAATATGAGAATGGCTGAATTAAACCTGGCCAAAAAAAACAGTAGAGCAGCTCCACAGACCTTTTGGTCATGATACTCTGTTTTTCTTCTTTCTCCCCTTTGGTATCAAACCTGCGGTCTCCAGTATGCAAGGCAAGCATTCTACCAACGAGCTACATCTCCTGATATATCCTGTTAATCAGAGTCAGCCTGTTTCACAGCTGGTCCAAGTAGCCCTTTGCTTCTTTATTTTTTTTTGGGGGTATCACACCCAGCGATGCTCAGGGGTTACTCCTGGTTCTTTCGCTCAAGAATTGCTCCTGGTGGTGCTCGGGCAACCATATAGGATTCCGAGGATCTAACCCTGGTTGGCCACATGCAAGGCAAATGCCATAACCACTGTGCTATCACTCCTCTCCCCCGCCAGAGCCCTTTGATACCAAAAGAAAAAGTAAACAGTACCCAGATTCTTCAAGGAATTTTACTCAGTATAACAGAACAGAGATAAATCAACAATGGTGTAAAGGGCACCTTGAGGTAAGTGAAGCTCAACCTCAGCAAAAGCCTCAAGAGTGTGTTTTGAGGGGCCTGTTAGTTTGTTTGTTAATTTTCAGTTTGGAGACAGGTTCTCAGAGCCCACTGCAGTGCAGGGGCCCTAATTGGGTCTCCTGGATGCAAAGCAAGTTCTCAGTTATTTGAGTTTTCTCTCTGGCCCATAATCAAGTCTTGACCAAGGAAGGAAGAGAAAAGAACCATGAGGCTAGCTGATATCCATGATGATCCAAGACATTATACAGTCATCTCTAAGGAACAGGGACTCAGTTTCTGTGGCTTATAATTATCCTCTGGCTGACAAATACCTGAGCTCTTTCTTTTTGAATTCAGTATCAGGGATGGAGATGCTCACCCTGAAAAACTCATTTAAGTGTTAAAACAGAGAAAAAATGAGAGCAGACAACTTGATCTAACAGAATCCTCTTTATAACTTTTCCATGTCAGGCGGTATTTTTCAGACTCAATCTTTCACAATATTTGGGTGTACCATGGCCATATAAGAAATTTTTTCTTTTTAAAAAGGACAATAGGAAACAAATGAACAGAATGAAAAATTTTATTGGAAGAATTTGTTTAATGGCTCTGAGCTATTCTTTGTGTAATTTTTAAAACCCTTTTATACTCAGAAGATATACAACCGCATTTTAAAATCAATTATTCTGTCCCATGATCAGAAAGAGATCTTTTACATTTAGGTTATATGTAACATATTTTGTTACAAACATTTAAGTACTTAATGGCACTCATTGCCATATTTCCGGTATTTTTAGTACAAGAGTAAATGATTAACAGTTACCCCCTGATTTGAACTACACAAAGTAAGGTAGTACTCTGATACATTTTTCTCCAACAATTTTCCATTATGCTCAGAAAACCTCCTTCCAAATGAAAACCTCAGTCTTGCTTAAAAGATTGTATTGAAAACATGTGTCCAATAACCAAGCATTTATCAGGATAATTCTCCCAAACTAATCAACTTTAATGGTATCCATACGGGTTTTATGGAGAAGGTTCATTAGTTAACAAAGAAAAAATCTCAAACTTTCAGTATTCTGTATCTTTGCTTACATACTCAAAAACAGAATCAGTCCCCTGCCTTCTTGTTTAATAGACATTTTCTGCCCATATTCTGCCTTAAAAAAATAGTCAAGCAAATGTAAAGAAGATAAACAAAATCAACATCAAGCATAAAGGAATTACCCACCACATGAGGGTAGATAGCATGCATAAAAATGAGTAACATCAGAATAGCAGATTAAGAAAATGAATATGTTGGTGTTTAAAATTAGAACAGCTCCCAAAAGAACTGATGTAAATTCGTTTTCAAAAGAATTTTCAAATAACTCCACTGACTAGAAAAATCTAAATTAAAGTTAGACCTTAATCTAACTTTTAAAAATTTTTAGAAGATGCAGAGACTCCAATCATAAGTAAGGGAGCTGGCAAAACTCAGCAGAGTCCACAGTTTGTCAGGGAAAAAAAATATCAATGAGTTGCAAGAAGAAAATGTTTACAACAGAGATGAATGTGTGTGGTACAAATGCTATTGTCAAATCCATTAAGCCCAGGCAAGCATTCATTATGGAGTTGCATTTTAAACCTATAGTCTGACAGATTCGTCTGTACCTAAAACTCAGAGTTGCTACAGGTTCACTCATGTGCAAGGGCCGAATTTTGTCAAATTACTGCTTGGACACTACTCAGAACTTCTGCTGTAGTTTTCAGCGGCTTGCAGTACTAAGACTATAAGCAGTACAGGGAACAGAATGCAGAACACTGAAAGGATGAGTATATATATCAAACACGTAGGATGTACAGATGGAGATAAGGATCTTAGTAGAATGGCCCATTGGAGTGAACACACAGTACAAAAAAATTCTAAGGTGCACAGGTTTGTAGTGTGTAGACCCGAAAAACACAGACTGCAAAAATTAGAGCAGTCTGTGTCTCATTCAAGATTAAATGATTCCTCTCAAGACTCCCAGGAACGCAGCACTGCTATGGGTAACAGAGAGATTATGGGACCCACAGCCCGCAAGTCTTTAGCCTAGAGACAGGGATAGATAAATTCAAATCTATCCTGACAGCAGAATTACATCATTCTGCAAAAGCACCCTCAAATTTGGGGTCTCCTAATGTTTTGGCTACCTAATGTTTTGGTTTGGGGGACATTAACCTCAGGATAGAGGGGTATTGGCTGGGAAGGAGGGAGGAAGGAGGGAGTGGATCAGGAAAAGGAATGGGGAGAAGTCAGTTAAGGACTATGCAGGCAAAATAACTCAGCCCTGCTCTCTAGTAACCCAATGTGTGTTTTGTGTATCAGGTTTTGAAATGAAAAAATAGCCTCGGGTAGGAAGAGCATTGAAAGGTGCAGGAAATGCCAATTAATTGCAAGAAGAAAATATTCACAGCACAGTGAAAATAGCTCCTCATCCACCACTCACCTTACAGCAGCAACCACGGCCTTACTTGGAGGTTTTCCCAATCAGAAATGCAGTCATTTGATTTTAATCCATAATATTAAGAAAAAGGGACACCCCCAGCCTCCCCAAACTCGTGTCTTCCCTCCCCTTCAAATTCTTCCCTCAGTACCCCCACCCAAGAAGACTCTGCTAACATCCAGACAACACAGGTGTTCTTTTTTTTAATAATAAGGTTATTATTTAATGATAATGACTTATTTTGACACATTGTCCTCTGCTGATGTTTAAAAGATAAGAAGACATTTGTCTGGGCTAGAGCCGGGGCCCTTGGAGGACGCTCCGGAGATCCTGCCAAAACGCTTCCAAACTGAATAGTCGTTGGGCGGCCAGATAATTCAGAAACTATTTGTATGAGCTGTTTATCAAATTATTAACCGCACAGATGTTGTTTGGCTGAAGAGCAGCTGAATCCCCTCTCTGGCAGCCGCGGAGACAAAGGTCTCCAGGAATAATTGAGATGTGCATGGAATATTAAATTAATTTACTGCTCTTAATTCTTATGCAAATTCTGACCTCTGATGGAGCCTATCAATTACCCCCCCCCGCGCAGTGAAAACGAACGCGACAGTTTCTTTTCTTCTCTTTGCTTTTTTTTTTTTAACAACTCGAAAAAGGAAATATTTGCAATAAGCAGCCGGTAGGAGCACCGCGTAACTGAAATTATTTAATTGAATCTCCAAGTTTCCAGTGATGTCCGTGGAGGATAAAACCCCAGGACGCAATGGGGGCGGGGGTGCAGGGATGTAGGGGACGGAGGAATGTGCTGTTTGGGCTGCACACCTGCGGGGCGCAGAGATAACGCCAAAGCGCAGTTCTCCGGGAGACAGAACAGCCTGCAGACGGATGTCGGCCAGTTCTTTCCTTTGAGTTCGGAAATATCAGCAATAGTTCCAGCTTCTTTGCGGCCTGCGATTCGGTATTAAGTACTGCGAGCTTCCGCAAATCATGGTCAGGCTTTGCAGGTCCCTCCGCGCAATTTTCCTTCTCTACTGTCTAAAAGGTTCTTGTATGAGCTGGTTCCGTCCTATTATTAATCTTCCAAGTGTTTAAATTGTCTTAACAGTGAGAACAAAATGAAAATTGTACCCCCCACGCTTCGAGTTTGAAAATCCAAACTACAGCGCTGCACGCGCATGCTTAACTGCCGAAATTCCGGCTGGGCCGAAATTCCATTTATTGGTCTTCTGCACCGAGGAGTAACAAAAGTCCTTCTCTCTGAATTCGGGGGACACCCAGGCTTTGTCTGCGTCGGCTGCTTAAATTCGAGTGCGTTTTCTGCGTCCCAGAGGTGGATCGCAAAAATCGGGTCTCTCTGGGTCTTTCATCCTCTTTTTAATAAGGCGCACCAAATCGGGCGCACGATGTCGTCAGCCCCAGCTCGACCTCGCCGGGACCTCGGCAGCCCGAAGTTGTCGCCGGCGGCGCTTCGGCGCAGTCCCGACGCGCCGCCTTTCACTCCCCGCAGCCCCACAAAAAGCCAGACAACAATATCAATTAATCATGCAGCCGGCAAACAAGGAGATTTATCCGCGACAAACAGCCCCACGGAGAGCCCCTGAATGGGCGTGATTAGCATGTGAAAAGGCGAGCAAAACTCCGCGGTTCAACAGCTAAAGAGCAATTTGATGGGGCTGGGATGGGGAAATTACTTGATTAGCGTTCGTCGAGAAGAGCGCGGTTACAGCCCTCGACCGGGAACCCCGGCCGGGGAACAAACGCGCTGGTAAACGCCGCAACGCGGAGCCACAGCGGGCGAGGGAGGGGGAGCGAGGCTCCTACACCCGAGCAGAGAGGGGTGGGAGTGGGAAAAAGCACCACCGGGGCGACCTGCTGGCCTCGCGGAGCTCCAGAGCCACGGTAGAGCCAACGGCAGCGGGGCGCTCCCTCGCCCTCACCTAGGGAAAGCGGGCCAGGCCGGCTCCGGACTCCACCACCCGGGCTGGAGAGGGGCTTTGAAATTCGCGGACTCTGGGCCTAAAAGGTGGCGGAGGGGTGAATGGACACCCACGCGTCTGCAGTTACCAGCTTGGACCCCTGGGGCGCAGCCCGCAGCGCCGGCTCGAACGCTCGGTCCCCGGTTCAGAATGGAGCTGCGGGCAGCGCCCGTCCCGCCCGCACCTGTACGCCGGCAGAGAAGACTGAATGGGGCGAAGAGCGCCTGCCTCCTCGAAAGGCTGTATTTGGGGATAGTGTTTGACAAGGAAAAGCGTTCCTTGGCTGCGCTCCTGTGTGCCAGGAGCTGGGGGCGGACGCGACGCGCTGGGTTGCTGGCCAGCGAGGAGCAAGGCCTGCGCGCTCTGGGTGAGGGACCAGGTGACGTCGGCAAGCGGCTGTCCTAAGCTCGGGCGAGCTGTCCTCAGTGGGCCTCGCAAGAGATACTAGAGGCGTGGACAGCTGCATTGTAGGAACCCAGTCCCAGAGCTAAGCGCCGAACAAATCTAATCATACCCAGGCTTGGCAGGATAAGGCCAAGCAGAGGATGAGAGTGCCCTCAGGCTCCCCCATCAGGGCACCCTGACGCCGACCCTGCCTTGCAGCTCGCCCTTCGCTCGCGGCTTAAACCCGCGCGCATCCCGAAAGGAGGGCGAAAGTTTCCTTCTCTCCTACTCCTAGGGCGTCTGCTCGTGACGCGCACACGCCGCCCTCTGCTCTCTAGCTCCTCCCAGTGCCGGGGGCGGGAAGGGCTCTCGGCTAACCCCAAAGCAGGTCTCAGGAGCCCGTTTAGTACGTGGCTACGTCCAACCCC
Source organism: Cryptotis parvus (assembly GCA_021461705.1). Taxonomy (NCBI): domain Eukaryota; kingdom Metazoa; phylum Chordata; class Mammalia; order Eulipotyphla; family Soricidae; genus Cryptotis; species Cryptotis parvus. Next base: position 70,844 of record JAJIBD010006797.1, on the reverse strand, counting down.
AGCCGGAATCCCGGGGCAAGGATTGGGAGTGCGGCCTTCAGTTGACCCGGGCGCTGGGGTAGGGGAACTCGGCCGTCGTGAAGTACATCCACGCCGAACGTGAACAAGACTTCCACAGACCTGGAGAAGTCTTCACAAAACTGGAGAAGGCCCAGACCCCGGCCTGCTCCAGTTCATCTGCGCCTTGGCGCAAACGAGCAAGGCACCAAGATGAGCCATTTCCAAGCTGAGTGTCAGTTAACAAACCCCATCTCTGGACCGACTTCAAGTATCTTTTTTTCTTTTCTTTTTTCTTCCTCCCCTCCGCACTCCCCCAAATTTCGAAACAAAGCGTATTTGGTGGCCGGTGCGAAGGACCCACCCCCTCTCCCTTTCTCCGGGCTCCTCTCCCAGCACCGAAATCACAAGGGGTTCCATTCTCTTTCTCTCCCCTGTCGGACTCCTGGACCCGAGCTCACGCCCGTGCGCCTGGCGGGAAGTCAGACCCGTTCGCTGAGGCTGGCGGGGCGCGCGGAGAAGCAGGTACCCGGCAGTGTCAGGAGAAAGAGAGGGGCGAACCTGGTTGGTGGGCGCACTCCAGGGCTACGGAACTCCAGGCCTATGGCGGTCTTCAGTTTTCTAAGACCTGTGGACTGCACGGCGGGGGCGCCCCCAAAATCCGCGCTGTAAGGCCCGAAGCGCTTTCACGAGGAGCGTCAAGGTGGTGATTTCTAATTCCCAAACCAGCTGATAGAACCGTCTGTGAATTGGCCGGCAGAGGAGGTGGGGGCAGGAGACCGAGCGGGGCTGAACTGCTTTTCCTGCAAGGTGGCAGAGCTGTGACCCCCAATTCCGAGGCTTCGGGCTGCCTTTGAGGTTATTTTTACAAGTTCTGCCGGGTGCCCATCCTATTGCCCTGAAAAAGGAAAAAAGAGGCCGCTGCAATTTATTCCAATGGGCGGTTTTTAAGAAGCTGGCAATTTGAACCGGCTGGGTGTTATTTAGTGCAATATGAAATCAAATGATCCTATTTCTCAAATAACAGTGTCTGTGAGGAGAAGTGAATCGCCTGAAAGGGTAATTGTCTGCTGATGGTGTTTCCCATTATACCCGATCTTGGCCTAAATGCTGTTGGGCTGCAAGGCTGAGAGAGGAGAAATCAATGCGAACTCCGCATCCTCCAGGCAGGAGTCTGTGGCACCGCTCGCGTCTGGCGGCTGGAATAAACAACGCCAACCAATGTGCCACCGATTTCAGCATCATTTACAGTTGTACGACGTCATTAGACAAGAGCGATCTGTGAGCGAGCAAGTGAAATTAACTCTTCTTTCACAACTTTACAGCTGAACTGTTGAGTGCGGCAACCTCCCAGTATCCTGAAATCGTTTGTCAGATTACAGTTTGATCCTAATCTGGAAAGAAAAAAATTAGCAAGAGCCCCTAGTCCTTTCGCAGAAGTTTTGGGGGGTGGGGGGGAGCCTTCCTTTCAAGGACATTGCACACTGTATCTAGGATTTTTCCTGTCCTCTTCCAGAAATTTATTCCTGGGAAAGTCTGTGTCCAAAGAGGATCTTGTTATTGATGGAGTATGTGCACCTTTTGAACTTAAATAATAATAATAATAAAATTGATCCTGAGCTTTTAATGTATCCTTCACCATGAGTTCAACCTCTGTTCTGGGTGGAAACCAGATAGAGGGATTAAGCTTGAGAGAAGCACAGATATTAGAGTGATTTTTAAGAACTGAAACAAACAAACCCTCACGTTGCTGACAGTGCACATCTAGCTTTTGACCATTTCAGCAAACTGAATTACTCCCTTCGGCAGAGGCCTCTTCAGTAGTAAGCATTATCCATCCCACCCCACCTTTAAACTTAATTAGGAATCCTGAGTGAACCCTCTTTAAAAGCTGTGAGGGCCTAGAGATGGGGTACAGGCCAAGCAAAGCTGGCCCCCAAAAAAGGAATCTCCCAGGGCTTCTAAGAATTTCCTGCACACCGCTCTTGTCCCCTTTAAAACTATTTTTCTTCAGGAGGGTTGCATCATATTGGAATGTCCTGGGATCCTAGGGACCCCCTGCACCCTGTGCTCATTTCGTGGCATTTCAGGCTGGTCATCCTAGAACTGAGAACCAAATAGTGGCCAGTTTCTGTCTTCCGTTATGCAGGTTTGTGTCTATGGGAGATACTATCTCTCCCCATATAAGATCTCTATTTATAAGTCATTTCATTACACAGCAAGGTCTCCGCTCCTTGAATCTACTTAAAGATGTCTAGAAAAATCAGGAGGAATGAAAATTCCTGCATATCCCAGGATCCCCATGTAAGATGTTAAGATGTTTCCCTGAGAAGTTCAACCCATGGACTTGGCGTCCAAGACACCTGATTGCAAGGAATGACATTCCCGGAGCTCTCTGGAAATTTTGGCCAAAAGAAAACCGGGGGCGGGGGAGGGTGTGTGGTCAGCCTGCCAGGACGACATTGCCTGGCTGAACTGCAGCCAGCATCAATGACCCCACCCCGTGCATGGTCCTCCACTGCTCTGATCGGGCGCCTTCTGTCTCGCCTTCCAGATTTGGAGTCAGACAGCCCGAGTGCAATATCCCAAGGTCTCCGGGGTCGTTCTGCCTCTCCAGAACCTGCCTTTGCTCTGCTGCACGTCAAACCTTCGTGATGCGATCACGAAGAAGAAGAGACGCGGCGCGGAGGGTCCACTACAGAGCCGGCACTCTGCTTTGCAGCCAGGGGCAGATTCCCACTCGCTAAGCAGGCGAATGGCGCCCGGGCGGTGGGCGCCGTGAGCGGGAAGCGGTGCCTGGCCGCCCCAAACCTGCGCACACGCGTCTTGCAGAAGACGCCGTGGCCACGCCTGAGCCTGTACTCAGCCCTTGGGGAGAAGAGGAGGGTCGGCAAAAGTTTCTCCAGTGATTCCCCACCCCCAAGGGGCGCAGACCGGCCCCCGCGCCTCCTCCTCAATAAATCAATTGGGGTCCCCGGAAACTCTGCGCCTAGAATCTTCTTAGCTCTTCTCTGCTTTCTCTAGACTCGGCGGCTGCTTTATTCTTCCTCTGTCCCACCCTGATGATATGCCTGATTGGCGTGGACACCCCAACCCCCACCCCAGGTCAGGGGCTGGGCTGAGATCCGCGGAATGGGGACGGAAGGGCTTCGGGTGGCTCAGACCTCGGTGACACCCGCGGGGACGTCAACTCAAGGGCCAGGCGCCGGGCTGCAGGGCCGGTAGGAGAACTGGCTGGCTCAGCGCCCTCGCCCCTCGCTTCCCTTAGTCTCGGGCTCTAGACACTCACTGAGGGCTCGTGGAGGACAGTCATGAATGAGATCTTCCCTGGCCGGGGGCCGTTTCTCCCTTCCCCTTCGCGCCTTTGGTGGTGGGGGAGAACCGTCGCCTGCCCAGTCCATCCACCCAGTCCCGGCTGCCCTGGGGCTCTCCCCTCCCTTTCTGCAAGCCATCCCTCGCCCCACCTGCACCCCACCCCCGCCGCCCTCCCCTCCGGAACCCCACTGACCTTGGGAGAGCGTCGGCTCGCCTCTTACGGCCGCACCGGGCACTGTGAGAAGACGGACGCGGCTTGGCGCTCAGCGGACACCCGCCGCCTCGGCAGCGGCCCGGGCGGGCAAGGAGCTCCCCTCCCCCACGCCTTATAATTTAATCACACCCGATATTAAATTATCGAGTCGCTCGTTAATCATGGAGCGAATTATTGGGACTGAACGCGCCGCCGCGTGTTGACATCCCAGATCCGTTCGTGGGGTCGGGGTGTGTCTGGATTTGGGGGATGGGGAGAGGGTGGGGGGGTGCCAAGCCGCTCTTGAGTAACAAGGAGAATCCCACACGGTCTCGTGGAGAGGTTTTTGTTTTGGCTCGGAAGAAAAGATTTGGAAAATTGCAGATTGGACTTCCGAGTTTGTTCGAGGATTTGTTAAAAAAAAATAAAGGAAAGGGGAAAGGGAAAGGGGAAAGGGAAGGGGAAAGGAAAGGGGAAAGGAAAGGGGAAAGGAAAGGGGAAAGGAAAGGGGAAGGGAAGGGGAAAGGAAAGGGAAAGGAAAGCGGAAAGGGAAGGGGAAAGGAAAGGGGAAAGGAAAGGGGAAGGGAAGGGGAAGGGAAGGGAAAGGAAAGGGGAAAGGAAAGGGGAAAGGGAAGGGGAAGGGAAGGGGAAGGGAAGGGAAGGGAAGGAAAAAAAGGAAAGAAAACCCAGAGGCCGTCCTAGTCCCTTTATTATTTGAATTTTGATCACGAAGATCAAGACTGCCAGTGAAGTATCAATCAGCAACATCTTAATTTGCAGTTTTTCCGGAGGGTGAATTTGACCCGAATCTGAATCTGTGCATCTTCATTACCTGTCGTGCTCGGTGTGAAATTACCCAGTCTGAAATATACATGAAATCCCATGTCTGAAGTCATTTTAAAGGGCAGATTTCATCCTAATTCAAAGGGGGCTCTTCTTATTTTTGCGTAATATGGATGCAAACAAAAAAATGATTTTTAAAATTAAATCCTTAATTTGAGGCATTCATTTCTTAAAAATAATCTGTTTCACTCAATTTTTTAGAAATTAGTTTGTTTGCCAATTCCCTTACTTTTCTAATTTCTATTAAATGAATGTTAAATTATGAACCAATTAAGTATAAGTTTCTATGATTCTGTTCCAAACAATAGAAGTAGCTGTTCGTAGAAACTTAGTAGCACAAAGGAGGAGAATAAGTCCTCAACACTCTGTATCTAGCAGGACAGCAAAACAAGAAACAAAAGAAAGGGCCTTCCCACCACCTTAATTTCTGGAGAGAGTGGTAAACATTTTTTTAAGTTATCAGTTTGAAGTAGACTTTGGAAGAAATTTAATTCAAGTCAGTGCTACCTTAGCATTAGCTAAAATTAACATGCAGCAAAAGATGCAGAATTTCAGTAAGAAATAGTTATTTTAGTTAAATTACTGAATGACGTCTTCTAAACAATTGTAAAACAATTAAAACTAAAATATAAAAACAAATGTCAACCTAGGGTACAATAAAAATCTTTAGAAGTTTAATCACATTTTATCTTTCAAACTAAAAAAATATGTGGTCGATTTAGTGAGCAAAAAAAAAAAAGGTACATAAATCCTGACCTTGTTGTGATGTTTTATCATAGAATATCTTCCATATTACCATATATCCAAGACCATTTTCTCTCATTTTTGTTGTCTACATTTCTGTACTCTACTCACTAACACAAAGAGATGGGAATCAAAAACTCATACATGCATACAAACGCTGCTGCATGAAATTTATAAATACTAAAGAAACTAGGGAGGCAGAAGAAAAGCATAATGCATTATAAAAAATTTTAATAAACCTATGGAGAAAAAATTCTGGACTATATAGAAGCAGTTCTGCCTCTGTATGTTTTGCAATGCTAGAGACATTGTGATCAGGACTGGGAGATTGTTTTCTGTCCCAGGAGCATGTTTCTAGTTAAAGTGGACCATTGACAACTGCCTGCTAAAAACCCTATCTGGAGAAGCAGGAATCACCGGGAATTCATCAGATGGAGCTGGGGTTGCCCCTTCCCCTCTCCATTTTGTCTGAGCCCGGTAGCCCTGCCCAGGAGCAGCCCTAGGGCGACCAGCCATAGCATGCAGAGCCTCAAATGCAGCTGGGGAACTGGAACTCAGCTATCCCCTAGCTAAGCTGAACATGAGGCCCGCAGGAGGACAGATGGGTTTTGGGTGTTGGCCCATCACTTCTGGGGGTTCCCAGAAGCAGCCGGATGGGACTCTCCCACCACATTAGCTGCCATTTTTACTGTCTGGACGCTAACCATGAAGCCCCTAAGTCGCACAGCCACAAGCAGCCGCGCAGTCCATCAAACTAGTGGAAACAGTTATGTCCTTTAATGTACTCCATTCTAGATGTGTAGGAAAGGTAGGCGGGAGGGAGAGATAGAGAGGAAAGAAAATATATACAGAACCCGCCAAGTAGTTGGGGTGCAGAAGGGGGAGGTAGGTGGGGACATTGGTGATGGGAGATGGGTTCAGGTAGAGCGATGGGTGTTGGAACACTGTAGAAACAAAACTCGAGCATGAGCATCTTGCAATTGTATGTCTAAAGTGGTGTAATAAAATTTAAATAAATAAATAAATAAATAAATAAAATATGTCACCAACTGTCGGGAGCTCCACCGGGGTCCCTAACAATGCCGGGAAGTGAGTTCCCTTCTACCTCCAAAGCCGGCGGGAATGGATGAAGACTCAGGAATCCGATGTAGTTTTAAAAGGGCTTTACTATCACAGGTTCCAATATACAATCCAAGAGCAGGGAAAACCTCCGACGCTGGGTTCCCAGCTAGGCCCCAGCCAGGTGTAGGCCAAGATGGCTGCCACCACGTGTTGAGGCCCAACAGAGAATGGAGAGGACGGAGAAGCAAAACACAAAGGGAAGCCAAAATGGCAAAAAGGGGAAAAAAAGAGAGAGCTTCTTTCTTGAGGCTTATTTTATAGCTAGAAATCCGTCCAAACTCCCCAGCCCAGCCTATTCTGGGCTGGGCTATCTAGAGATGAAAATAGGAAAATAACTTTATAGAAATGTAGCAACTTCAGGAGACCATCTGGTTGTTTACAAGGACCCAGAGCTAATTAAAAGCCTCCTAGCAGAGCTGGGAGGAGCTATAAGCTAAATGTAACTTCCCCTGGCAGGAAGGATCAAATGCCCTCAGGTAATTTCTCCCAGCACCTCACCTAGGCCCTATTATATGCTAATGTCTTGAGCCAAGATCTGCCTGGAATTGCCTTTATAGGGTAGAGAAGGGGGTTCTGAGATGGCATGTCTCTGTACCAAAGACTAATACTAATGCCAGTTAAATATTTCTCCAAGCCTTCACAAGAGTCTAATCTACTTCATGGTAGTTTTGTATTTTAGTTGCCTTTGAGTTATCAGGGAGCCATACTTGCTTGCTTGGAGGCAAACAGCATTTCTCTCTGGTCTAATTACTTAAGATCCAACGTGACCAGGCAAATATGCTGGTAAGATCTAGCTAGTCCCATGATGATTGTGGTAGCATGAGAGAATATTTATACCAGCCAGTACAGAATACATGGTCAGATAAGACTGCCACATTCAGACTATCCCCTATCTATGAAGTGACCTGCAGGAGGCAATCCAGGGCAGATGCAGAGGCCTAGGCTTTTAGGTGTCCTGCAACAACCAACTGTAAAAAAAAAAAAAAAAAAAAAAAAAACCTATCTGCAGAAATTGTTTAAAACCAGAAACTTTTTTAAAAAGTATTTTCTTATACCACTGTGAGATACACAATTACAAAGATATACAATTAAAAAGTTCATATTTGGGTTTTGGTCATACAGTGTTCCAGCACCCATCCCTCCACCAGTGCCCATCTCCCACCACCAACGTCCCCGGTTCCCTCCCCCTCCCCCAGCCCCCTCCATGGCAGGTTCTTTATTTCTTTCTTTCTCTCTCTCTCTCTCTCTTTCTCTTTTCCTTCCCTTCCAGACTATGGATTACAGAACATACATTAAAGGGTTGTCATGTGTATCTTTTTGCCTGTATTTAATGCTCAGTTCTAGATTGGTATTAGTACCCTCGACAATTGTTAGCACACCGTTCCATTTTCTGTCTTATCTAGCCTCTGACTCCCACACGTTTGTGATAATTTCTACCATTTCCACCTTTGACAAGACCTCCTGTTACAAGGTCATGTTTCACTTGACCTTGGATATTGGTATCATAATATGTGCATATATATTTATGTCATGCAAATAAATGCAGTCATTCTGTATCTGTCTCTCTCCTTCTGGCTAATTTCACTCAACATAATCTTTTCCATGTCCATCCATTTATAGGCAAATTTTATAACTTCATTTTTCCTAACAGCTGCATAGTATTCCATTGTGTAGATATACCAAAGCTTCTTTATCCAGTCATCGATTTTCGGGCACTCTGGTTGCTTCCAGATTCTGGCTATTGTGAATAATGCTGCTATGAGCATAAAAGTAGGGATGGTGTTTCCGCTGAGTATTTTTGGCTTCCCAGGCTATATTCCCAGGAGTGGTATGGCTGGGTCAAATGGGAGTTCAATTTCTAGTCTTTGGAGGAATGTCCATATTGTTTTTCCAGAAAGGCTGTACCAGCCGGCATTCCCACCAACAATGGATGAGTGTCCCCTTTTCCCTACATCCACGCCAGCACTTGTTGTTCTTGCTCTTTTGAATATGTGCCAGTCTCTGTGGTGTAAAATGATATCTCATTGTTGTTTTGATTTGCATCTCTCTGATCAAATCAGGTTGACTTTATTCTGTTTTGTTATCCCTTCATATAAGCCTTAATTGTCCACAATGATAACACTCACAAAGGAACCTTATATTTGCTTCTTTTCCCTTCTCTGACTCAGTTGCCCCTTCCTCATTTTCCTAAAAATCCTTCCTGCTCCAAATTGTTTCCTTGCTTGATAACTGCTTTTGAGAATTGAACCAAAAAGGACATCTGACAAAAGACCAATTTAGTTCATTGCAGAACTAGCAATAATTCACTTATGTACAGGGAAACCAAAAAAAATTGCGTTACTCCATTTATTGTTGAAGGTCTGGGACCAAGCATACAATATCTCCAATGTGTGCCTGCATATGAAATAAAATATATACAGAGACAATTGATGACCTAAATTCGATATAAGGTTCATAAAATGAAACATTATTATATATATATATATATATATATATATATATATATTGTGTATTGATTAGGTAGGGACAGTGCATAGGGAGTTTACCTTGCATGCATTTTACCAGGGCTCAATTCCTGGAACTACAATGGTTTCCTGAGTTTCAGTAGGAGTCATCCCTGAGCTCAGAACCAGGAGTAAGACCACTGAGTGTGGCCACACACTCAGTGTGGCCTAACAAACAAGCAAAATAAATCAGCATGACTACTCTGGTACAAAGTGGGTAAGGCATTTGCCCTGCACACCACCATCCAGGTTCAAATCCCAGAAACCTATATGATCTTGGCTCCTGCCAGGAGTGACTCCTGAGTACAGAGCCAGGAGAAATGCCTAATCAAACCAAGTTGCCTGTCCCCCAAACAAACAAACAGGCAAAAAATTGACTAGGGAAATCTATAGTTTCCCATATACTAATACAGAAAGATCTACCAAACTTAGCAGAGAGTACAGGCGGCAAGTACATGCATTTGCCTTGCATGCAACCATGCCATGACTCTGGTTCAAATCCCAGCATGGCATATGATTCCCAAGTACCAAGGATCACTCCTGAGCAGAAATCCAGGAAGCACACCCAGAGTGATGTCAAAATTAAGAAAGGAACCACCAACAAAATAAGATACGTCAGCAAAAGTACAAGATACAGAAGTGTGTGGAGAAATCCAAGCTCTGTGTTTCTTGAAATGATATAATACCTCTAGATATGGAAGTATGACGATAAAGATATAGAGGAGAGACAAATGGGTCAGAGAAATAGTATAGGGGTTGGCTGGAGTGACAGCACAGCAGGTAGGCCATTTGCTTTGCACACAGCAGACCCGGATTCTATCCGCGGCATCCCATATGGTCCCCCGAGCACTGCCAAGAGTAATTCCTTGTGCAAAGCCAGGAGTAACCCCTGAGCATTTCCAGGTGAGACTCAAAATGGTATATAAAAAAAGAAATAGTACAGGGGTTAAGGCTCCATCACTGGCACTGCACATAGGAGTGCTATCACTGAACATTAATAGGAGTGACCCCCTGAGCAGAAAACAAAGAATAAGCTCTAAGCACAGATATGGCTCAAAAACAGAGAATGGAGGAAGGTAGAAAGGAAGGAAGGAAGGAAGGAAGGAAGGAAGGAAGGAAGGAAGGAAGGAAGGAAGGAAGGAAGGAAGGAAGAGAGGGAGGGAGATAGGAAGGAAGAGAAAGAAGGAAGGAAGGAAGGAAGGAAGGAAGAAAGGAAGGAAGGAAGGAAGGAAGAGAGGGAGGGAGGGAGGGAGGAGAGGAAGGAAGGACGGAAGGAAGGGAGGGAGGAAGGAAGGAAGGAAGGAAGGAAGGAAGGAAGGAAGGAAGGGAGGGAGGAAGGAAGGAAGGAAGAGAGGGAGGGAGGGAGGGAGGAAGGAAGGACGGAAGGAAGGAAGGGAGGGAGGAAGGAAGGAAGGAAGGAAGGGAGGGACGGAGGGAGGGAGGGAGGGAGGAAGGAAGGAAGGGAGGGAGGGAGGGAGGGAGGGAGAGAGGGAGATAAAGGGCAGGGTCAGCAAGGTTGGTAAAGGATAAGAAGGTAAGCTGGAGAGAGTGCAACAGACTGGAGCACATGTTTTGCATGCAGGAGGCCTGGGTATAATCCCAGGCATTACATGACCCCCCAGCCCCAGTGGAACTGAGACCTCACCCCTGCCTCCTGCCTCAGAACTGTGCCAAGTGTCATCCCTGAGCAAAGTTGGCTATAGTCAAATAAAACAATGAAAGAAGGAAAGATAGGAAGCCTGAAATGTCTTTGAGAGAGAGAAACCACAAATAATAAAAAAGAATTTATTGTATTTCAGTGTATAATCATCAAACCCCAATTTAAGTAATACAGACACAATATTTTTTTAAAACTTGATGCAATAATCACATACCACTTTAAAAAATGTTGGCATAAAATCTGCTATGCGTATAAATTGAAATGCTTTAGACCTTAACTCTGACAGTATTTTCTACTTTCCAAAAGGATGTTCTTTTTGCCTTTGAAGGAAGAAATGATACTAGCTTACATTTATTATGGGCTAGCTCTACCAACATCACATGGAATGCCACCTTTTATCTGTTCAACAAGCCTACAAGTAGGCTATTGCTATCCATTGTCATCATTTTACAGCCAAGGAATTTGGAGCACAGCAAAATAATTTGTCCAAGGTCACACAACTTGAGACAGGAGGTGGTAGTATGCCATGCTGAGGGGTACTTGAGCCAAAATTCTCAACCTGCCATTTCCCTAGGACACAATGGAAAATGTCTGTTAGAAGGTTTTTCTGTGTTATGTTACCATTCAGATGCCTCAGGAATGAGTGGTGCCAACATTTCTACAAAAGACGTATCATAAATAATTGCAGACGGTGTAAAGTGTAACATTCTCCACCTGGTGCCCAATCACATTGTAAATATAAAGCCCTCATCATCACAGAAATAGTGTTTTTTACACAAAATTCTTTGACTTCAACCTGCCTAAAAGTTATAAGAGCAGGTCTCAAGTATTCCTTTGTTTCCTGTTCTTGTCATCAGGAGTACCTATTGACCCTGATGAGGAGTGCATCCAAGCATCAGTTATGAAATTCACTAAATTTCATAATTTTAATATAGAAGTGCAGATGGTGCATAATTGTTGAGCATGATCTCAGAGTTCACAGACTTATTGCTTATGGCATAAGACCTACTGCTGCTCATGTACTCAGGGGTTCATAGCCAGAGAACAGCCCCAGCCAGGCAAGCACTGTCCACTCCTTTAGGGAGAGAAGGCTACAGAATTTGGTACTTCCAATCTTAAGCCTCAGAGAAATTGTATTTGGCAATAAAGAGATAATCTTGAGCCATCATGGAACCACAAATTCAAGGACTTCCAGTGAAGTCAGAGTCATACAAGAGCTCCGAGATGAAGTGAACCCAAATTATTTTAGCAGGCAATCTCTAGCTTGAACCATCCAACTATTCAGTTGGTCTCTTCAAGGCCTTTTAACTTTCATAGATGGTACACATTTTAAAGGCTAACAAACTAGTATTTGGAATTAAAAGACATGACATGAAATAAAATGAAGGACTCTCTGGTTTGTTTTGTTTATTGGAGTTTGCACACAATTTTTATTGTTTAAATTTATCTATTACATTTTTGTTATTAAAATTTAATTAGTTTTTTAATTAAATCACCATGAGACAGACAGCAAGAAAATTGTTCTTGATTGAATTTTAGTCACACAATGTTCCAATACCCATTCCTTCACCAGTGTACACTTCCCACCACCAATGTCCTCAGTTACCCTCCAGCTAGCCTCCTTCCCTGCCTGCCGCTAGGGCAGGCACTTTTCTTTCTCTCTTTCCTTTGGGCACTATGGTTTGCAATACAGATACTGAAAGGTTGTTATGTATGTCCCTGTAATACTTTCAGAACTCAGTTCTTGTCCAGAGTGATCATTTCCAACTATAAATATAACTATATTTATATTATAAATATATAAATAACTATAGTTAAATATATATAAATATAACTGTGGTTATATTTATAGTTGGAAATTTCTTCTCTATCCTAACTGTCCACCTCCTTCCCTCCCCCCATACTTGTGGTAAGCTTCCAACTGTGGATCAGTTCTCTTGGCCCCTGTTTTTTCCCTTGGATATTAATCTCATACTATATTTGTTTTGTTTTTATAGTCCACAAATTAGTAAAGTTGTTCTATGTATGTCTCTCTCTCCTTCTGACTCATTTCACTCAGCATGATATTCTCCATATCCATCTATTTATAAGCAAAATTCATGACTTCATCTTTCCTGTGACTGTGTAGTATTCCATTGCACAAGTAAATGTACCATAATTTCTTCATCCCATCATCTGTTCTCAGCCCTCAGGTTGTTTTCAGATTCTGGTGATTTTGTATAGTGCTGCAATGAACACAGAAGTGCAGATGGTGTTTCTGCTGTGTGTTTTGGGCCATAAATAAATGAATCACTTGTCACTTCACTTGTCTTCCCGTTCATCGATTTGCTTGAGTGGGCACCAGTAACATCTCCATATGTCCTGTAGCATGCTAGTGTAGCCCAAGGGCATATGCTTGCTCCAGGAACACAAAAGCCTTAAACCATTCCTTCAGGTCATGGGAATGATGTCTACAATTGTTACTGGTTTTTGTCACATTAAATACGACACGGGTAGCTTGCCAGGCTCTGAAATAAACAAATAAAATTATCTATCACAAATGTCTTTGAGCAAAATTCTCAGTAGTTTAATGCTGTCTTGTATTAGTCAATGTTCTTCATCCAAACAAAACTAGTTAATATAGATGTCTATTTCTATTGTCTATACATGGAGAGAAAAAGTGGGGAGAGGAGAGGGAGAGACAGAGATAGAAATAAACAGACATGAAAGAACTTGTTTATGCGCTTTTGTGGACTATGGAGTCCAAGGTCTATAAGGCAGGTAGCAGGTTGAACTTTTCAGCACTGTTGATCATATTGTCTTAAAGACCAAAGGCATGATTTCTTTTTCTGAAGACCTCAGTATTTTCTCTTAAGGCCTTCAAGCAATTAGAGGCAGTAAACCAACTTAAAGCAGGCAATGTGTTGGGACCCCAGCACAGTAAGTAGAGTGATTGCTTTAATGAGGCCTACCCAAGTTCCATTCCCAGCATACCATATTGTCCCACAAGCACCACCAGGAGTGATTCCTGAGTACAGAGCCAGGAGTAACCCCTGAGGACAAACCAAGTGTGTCTCCCCACAAAAAAATAGAAATCTGTTTTATCCATTCTACTAATTTAAATGTCAATTACATATTTTAAAAGATACCTTCGGGGGAGGGGGCAGTGTCAGAGAGATAGTATAGCGGATAAGGTGCTTTGCCTTGAATGCAATTGACCAGGGTTCTATCCCCAGCGCCCCCCAGATGGTCCCCTGATTCTCTACCAGGGGTTTACTGAGCCAAGAGTAAACCCTGAGCATAGTTGGGTGTTTACATCCCCCTAAAAATATATTTTTCTGTGATCAGACATGTAACTCAGCAGTAGAACATTTGTCTGCAGGTATAAGACCCTTAGTTCAATCCCCACCCCCCCACACCCAGTATCACAAAAACACAACAAACAAAATTAACAAGGCTTCAAGGCCAAGGAGCTAGGCCAACTGGTAAAGCACATGAAGTTCTGTTCTGATCCCTGGCATAAACCCTTGAGCACTGCCAGGTGCTGCTTCTGTGGTCTTTAAAGAAATCATTAGTTACAATTAATTGCTTAGTTGCCCCATGTGGACATGGCTCTATGAAAAACCATATCTTCATAGCAACATCTGCACCTGTTTTACCAAACAAATGATCACCATAGCCTAACTAAGACAGACCAAATTTTTTTTTTTTGCTTTTTGGGTCACACCGGCGATGCTCAGGGGTTACTCCTGGCTCTGCACTCAGGAATTACTCCTGGCGGTGCTCGGGGACCATATGGGACGCCGGGATCGAACCCGGGCCGGCATGGGCCGGCGCGTGTAAGGCAAGCGCCCTACCCGCTGGGCCATCGCTCCGGCCCAAGACACCAAATTAAGGATCACATCATCTTGACTGCAATTACTTCCCAAACATCTCATAGTCTAGTGCTACCTTTTCAATTTCCTGGCCTCATTGTGGCCTCTCCTTCTTACTCCTCTATACTTCATATTTTCATTTAATCCATGTTGGACTAATGTCCAACACAGTAGTCAGTCATTAGCTACATATAGCCTCTAAAATTTAAAAGGTTTTGATTTTTTGCTTTGGGAAAATGCCTGGGCATATTCAGAAGCTATTCCTGTCTCAGTACTTGAGACTTGTTTGCTCCTCATGGTGCTCGGGATTAAACTTGCATCTCCAACATACCTACATTCACAGCACACACCCGAGCCCATTGAATTATCTGTCTGGTCCTAAAATTTAATTTTTGTTTTGCATTGGGGCTGCATTGGGTGGTGCACAGGGCCTACTCCAGGCTCTGCATGCAGGATCATTTCTGGCAGGCTCAGGGATCATGTCAGATGCTGGGAATGGAACCCAGGTTGACCGTGTACAAGGCAAGCACCCTATCTGCTGTACTATCTCTCTGACACCCAAAATTGATTGAATGAGATAGAAATTTCAATTCCTTACTTTCATCAGTTACATTTGATTGCTCAGTTGTGCCATGTTACTAAAGCCTACCATATTGTAGGGCCCTCAAATGACTGTTGCAGTATATAAATGAGACATAAATGCACACATTGATGTAAGCACTCAGTGATCACTTGAATCATTTGAATCCCGTTATTCATCGATTTGCTCGAGGGATGCCAGTAACATTTCCATTGGACCCTATCATGTGCCAATGTAGCCCAATGGCATCTGGTTAATTCAGTAATATAAAGAGCTTCAAACCGTTCCTTCCGGGTCTTGACAAGGAAGTCTGACCATCTTGTAGGTGGGCGGCCACGTGATCTTTTGACATCCCGTGGGATCCAGTCGGTAATGGCTCTAGTCCAGCGGTTGTCTCCAAATCGCATTATATGTCCAGCCAATCTGATTTTCGATGCCTTGGCAAGCGAGACAGCGTCCCTGATTCTGGAATAGCGACGGAGGTCAGAACTCCGATTCCTTCTCTCACTTGAGTGAGGCATGATATTCCAAGCATAGCTCTTTCGATTCCTCTCTGGGAGACCCGAATAGCATTCTCATCCTGCTTTCGTAGGGCCCAGGTCTCTGAGGCGTATGTTAATGCAGGGAGAACGGTGGAGTCAAAGAGATGTGCCCGGAGCCGGAGGTTCTTTGTCCTTTTAGCTATTTCTTCGATGCCTTTGAAGGCATTCCATGCCGCTCTTTTCCTCCCTGCGCAGCTCAGGTTTTAGGTCGTTCATCATGTTGATTCCTCGACCTAGGTACACATAACTGCTGCATTCAGAGATGTTTGTTCCATTGAGAGTGAATGGGGCCTCTGGAACTAGTTTATTCTTCATAAACATAGTTTTCTTTAGATTCAGCTGTAGACCTATCTTTCCACATTCTCGGTCGAAGTCATCCAGCATTTGTGCCTCTTGGCTAATGTTTGGTGTTATTAGAACGATGTCATCAGCAAAGCGGAGGTGGTGTAGTTGGTGACCACCTATCTTCACTCCCATTCCTTCCCATTCTAATTGTTGCATGATGTTCTCAAGGGTGGCACTGAAGAGTTTTGGTGAAATGGTATCACTCTGTCAAGCCCCTCTTTTCACATTAATGATCACTTCTTTGTAGAATGGTGAGATCCTGGTGGTGAATCCATAATACAGCTCACGAAGGATCTTGATGTATTGGGTTTGAACACCCTGTTTGGCTAGGGCTTCGATGACTGCTTCAGTCTCCACAGAATCAAAGGCTTTCTGTAAATCAATGAACGTGAGACAGAGCGGCATCTTGTACTCCCTACAAACCTCAATGACCTTGGTTACAGTGTGGATATGGTCACCCTGCAGAGACCCGCCCTTCAGAGGAGAGTATTTCAAGACCAGGAACACTTGGAGCCTAAGACACTCAGTGATAAGAGGGATTAAGTAGACATACATGTTACACCATCACCTTTACTCACCTACTTTTGAGTAATTTTATTAACAAATCAAAGTTTCTAATAGTATGGTACAACATCTAATTTTCCTGTGTAATGATCACAAAATAAAGTACTTTCCAATGTTCACATATGTTATAGGTTGAACCATATGACAGCGCCATTCCCTCCTTTCCTCCATTCCCCATTCATATATTGAAGTACTAACTTCCAGCATCTCAAACTATGACCTTATTTGAATACACTGTCATTATATATGTAAATAATTAAGATGAGGGTGTTGGAGTGATAGTACAGTAGGTGGGGCACTTGCTGTGCATGAAGCTGACCCAGGTTTTATCAGCACTAAATAGTCTTCAGAGCACTACCAGGAGTGATCCCTAAAAAGCAAGTCATGAGTAAGCCCTGCACACTGCTGAGTCTAACCCCAAAACCAACAATAATAATGATAATAATAAAGATGAGGTCATCTGGCTGGAGGTGGTACCTAATCCAATACTTCCTTATAAAAGGGGGGCTTTGAGGGTATATAAGGAGAATGCTATGTCAAGGCAAAGGCAGACATAGGGTGATGCATCTGCAAACCAAAAACTGTCAAAAACTGCAGCGGATCACCAGAACTCAGGTTAGTGAAGGGAAATTGATTCTTCTCACAGCACTTTGGAGGAGCTACTGTATCTGTGTGTGTGTGTGTGTACATATATACATATATTGTTTTCAGAATTCTGGCCGTTATACCTGACACAAAAGATATAATTTGTGAATTCAGTCACCCAGTTTGTGGCACTTTAAGATGACAACCCTGGTAGATATTCAAATATGTATTCATGTGCTCTTGAAGGCATTCCAAAACATGGAACACCTTCAAGAGCATTGAAGAAATAGCTAAAAGGACAAAAGAACCCCCGGCTCCGGGCACATCTCTTTGACTCCACCATTCTCCCTGCATTAACATACGCCTCAGAGACCTGGGCCCTATGAAAGCAGGATGAGAATGCTATTTGGGTCTCCAAAAGAGGGATTGAAAGAGCTATGCTTGGAATATCATGTCTCACTCAAGTGAGAGAAGAAATCCGGAGTTCCCACCTCCATCAACAATCCAGAGTCAGAGATGCTGTCCCATTTGCCAAGGCGTCGAAAATCAGATGGGCTGGACATATAATGTGATTTGGAGATGACCACTGGACTAGAGCTGTTACCAACTGGATCCCACAGGATGTCAAAAGATCATGTGGCCACCCACCTAGAAGATGGTCAGACTTCTTCATCAAGACCCTGAATGAATTGTTTGAGGCTCTTGGTATTCCTGAAGCAAGCAGATGCCATTGGGCTACACTGGTACGTGATAAGGTCAAATGGAAACATTACTGGTACTGGCTTGAGCAAATCGACGAATAAGGGGATGTCAAGTGATCAAGTGAAGTATAGATATACTTATTGAGATATATAGTATTTCATTAATAGACTATGTGGTTTTTATTTCTTAAAGCATAAAATTGTATAACTGGATGAGGAAATGTAATATTTTAAAGGGGGTTTCCTAGATCACACTTGGTCCCATAGTATAGGGAGAAGGGCAGAGAAGGAAAGAAATCATGTTGGCTGGAAACAGACAGGAAGCAATGAAGGGCAGGGGTCAAGGGGTTTTGGTAGTTCGATGGTGTAAAGGGATGATCTAGCTAAATATTCAAGCCAGAGTCAACAACACTGAAATCATGAGACCCAAACTTTAACATCCAAACTTATAAAGATACCCTCAAGATGCAGGCTGGAGGGTGAGGGGATGGGGGAGAAAACCCAGAAGGGGAAGGCTGACACTAGTGGTGGGATGCATGCTGGAACTGTCTAAACCTCAACTATGAGAGACTTTGTAAATCATGGTGTTTTCATCTTTTTTTAAAAGAAAGCATCACTTGTCTTCTTCAATTTTCTTCTCGTTATTCATCGATTTGCTTGAGTGAGTGCCAGTAATGTCTCCATTCGCTGGGAATGAGGTCCATTATTGTTACTGTTTTTGGCATATTGAATACACCACGTGTAGCTTTCCAGGCTCTACCGTGGCACTGGGTTCATCCCAGGGGACCCAGTCTTTTCTATGTCAGACCATCATACAATTATGAATTCAATATATTTCCAGTATCAATCTTCCAGTTATCAATTCAACTGCCTTTAAGCTACAAAGAGAACATTTCGGTTTTCCTAGGATCCATATACCAGGATAAAATGCTTCGTCTGCATCACATGTTTTAGATACCTGTCTCTGAACTTAAGATAATTAATATTACATAAATTATCAGTGGTATTGTTGCAGGACTCCTAAGGGCCGCTGCATCTGCTCTGGATTACCTCCCCTGCAAATCACTTCGTAGATAAGGGGGGTAGTCTAAATGTGGCAGTTTATCTGACCATGTATGCTGTACTAGCTGGTATAAATATCCTCCCAAACTACCACAATCATCGTGGGACTAGCTAGATCTTACCAGCATATTAGCCTGGCCACGCAGGACCCCTGGGTAATTAGACCAGAGAGAAATGCTGTTTGCTTACAAGCAAACAAGCATGGCTCCCTGATATACTCAAAGGCAACTAAAATACAAAACTACAATGAAGTAGAAGAGACTTGTGAAGGCTTGGAGAAATATTTAACTGGCATTAGTATTAGTCTTTGGTACAGAGACATGCCATCTCAGAAACCCCCTTCTCTACCCTATAAAGGCATTTCCAGGCAGATCTTGGCTCAAAACATTAGCATACTAAAGGGTCTAGGTGAGGTGCAGGGAGGGATTACCTAAGGGCATTTGACCCTCCCTGCTTTCCAAAACAGTGGGAGGAAGGTCTGAGTTGCAGGGGGTATAAACTAGCTGGTTTCCTCTCTCGCGGGTTTCTTTGTGTGCTCTCTCTTTGTGAGCGCTCACCCTTCTTGGAAATCTTGTCTTCCCTTTTACAAAGCCTTTACACGTGGTGGTCGCCATCTTGGCCTACACGTGGCTGGGGTTCTAGCCTGGAATCCTAAGCATCGGGCTTTTCCTTTTTTGCTGATTTGTATGCCTGAACCTGTGATAAGTAAAGCCTTTTAAAACTGCATCGGATTCCTGAGTTTTCATCCATTCCTCGCCGGCCGGAGGTAGAAGGGAACTCCGCTTCCCGGCACTGTCGGGACCCCAGCGGAGCCCCCGACATGGTATAACTTTGGCCAAAAAGCAAGTGTGCCCTGGATCCCACCTAATAAGACATTGTGTGTGTGCGCATGCGTGTGTGTGTGTGTGTGTGTGTGTGTGTGTGTGTTTTAAAGCTTCCCGATTTAGGCACTTTGAATGACCTATGATCCAGGTAAGCTAAAAGCATAGCTGATTACAGAAACTAGTTCTGCTAATATAAATGTATTTAAGAACAATATAAAATAGAGTTTAGCAAATTAAATATTCAAAGATAAAAAACTATATTTATTAAGTCTGTCACCTTTTAGAATGCATAATTTTAGCATAAGTAGTTTAGAAGTATTTATTCCATTTGCTATGTTTTATTGTTCATAAAAAGGAGTCCTGCACCTTGAGTTGTCACATGTCATTAATAAATCAACCACAGAATGCAAATATACTTATTTTGAGTTACCTATTGACTGATTAATAGTTTTCAATTTTAGACTCTCCTTAAAAGGTCTAATAGAAATTTGATTTTTAAATTGCTACCTCATCTGCTTGGTATGAATATTTGCTGAAAACAATTAATTTTATTAATTGTTTGGATGATTTTATTTCTCCTACAAAATTCATCTTAAGGCTAGAGAAATAGTAGAACACATCAGGCAGTTGCCAGATGATGACCCAGGTTCAATTCCTGACACCACATACAGGTCCTCAAGTTCCGCCAGGAGTGATTCTTGAGCACAGAGTCAATAGTAAGCTTGATCACTGTCTGGTGTGGTCCTGAAACAAAACAAAGCACTAATCTGGATGAAGATAAATAAAACATTTGAAAACACATATTGTTTTACTAGGTTCATAGTAAAGTGTTGTTTGTGCTTGAATCAATATGCAAAAAAACCTTTGTACTTATTGTGGACCAGGCCCAAAAAGTCTGGACCAGACAAAGTCAGACCCGAACATCTAAAGAATCTGCCTTCAGTATTCATCAATACACTGACTCATCTCTTCACACGCTACCTGTCTGAATGCAAGGTGCCTCCCAATGGAAAACCAGCAGGACAGTTCTACTATTCAAGAAGGGAGACATCCACAATATTGGCAACTATCGCCCCACCTGCCTGTTGTCTGTCATCTACAAGCTGTTCACTTGAGTCATCCTGAACAGGATTGGCAGAACATTAGATGATGGACAACCATGCGAGCAAGCTGGCTTCCAAAAAGGATTCAGTACAATCAAACATATCCACATGGTAACCAAGCTCATTGAAGTTAGTAGGGAGTTCAGGAAGCCCCTCTGTCTCACATTCATTGATTTAAAGAAAGCCTTTGATTCTGTGGAGACTGAAGCGGTCATCGAAGCCCTAGCCAAACAGGGCGTTCAAACCCAATACATCAAAATCCTTCGTGAGCTGTATTACGGATTCACCACCAGGATCTCACCATTCTACAAATAAGTGATCATCGATGTCAAAAGAGGGGTTCGGCAGGGTGATACCAACTCACTAAAACTCTTCAGTGCCACCCTCGAGAACATCATGCAACAATTAGAATGGGAAGGAATGGGAGTGAAGATAGACGGTCGGCAACTACACCACCTCCGCTTCGCTGATGACATCATTCTAATAATACCAAACATTATCCAAGCGGCACAAATGCTGGCTGACTTTGAGAATGTGGAAAGATAGTTCTACAGCTGAATCTAAAGAAAACTATGTTTATGAAGAATGAACTTGTTCCAGAGGCCCCATTCACTCTCAATGGAACAAACATCTCTGAATGTAGCAGTTATGTGTACCTAGGTCGAGAAATCAACATGATGAACGACCTAAAATCTGAGCTGTGCAGGAGGAAGAGAGCAGCATGGAGTGCCTTCAAAAGCATCGAAGAAATAGCTAAAAAAGACAAAGACCCTCCAGCTCCGGGCACATCGCTTCAACTCCACCGTTCTCCACCATTCATTAACCTATGCCTCAGAGACCTGGGGCCTACAAAAACAGGATAAGTATGCTATTTGGGTCTCCCAAAGAGGAATCGAAAGAGCTATGCTTAGAATATCACACCTCACTCAAGTGAAAGAAGGAATCCAGAGCTCCGACCTCCGTCACTGTTCCAGAATCAGGGGCGCTGTCTCATTTGCCAAGGCATCGAAAATCAGATGGACTGGACATTGGAGATGACCGCTGGACTAGAGCCATTACTGACTGGATCCCATAGGATGTCAAGCAACCAGAAGCCGTTGGGCTACATTGGTATGTGATAGGGTCAAATGTTACTGGTGCCTGCTGGAGCAAATCGATGAATAACGGGATGTCAAGTGATCAAGTGACTTATTGTTGAATTAATGTGGTACAAAAATTTGATGTAACATCTGAGTAAAAGTAGCACCAATTTTGCCTCTAGACCCTGGGCATTAGCGTTCTTTCGTGCTTGTACATAACAAAAATTGTGGAGCTAGAGATATAATATAGAAGTCATGGCACTTCTATATTATCTCTATAGAATATATAGGGGCCAGAGTGATAGTCCATCGGGTAGGGCATTTGCCTTGCATGCAGCCAACCCGGGTTCAATACCCTGCATCCCCGAGTACCCCCAGGAGTAATTCCTGAATGCAGAGCCAGGAGTTACCCCTGAGCATCGTTGGGTAGACCCAAAAGGGCAAAAAATGTGTGTGTGTGTATATATATATAAATATATATATAAATATATATATAAATATATATATGTTGGATGACAGGCTTAGCTAGTTTGAGACCTTTGCTGTTTTACCCACTCACAGCTTAATCTACTTACATGTTCTTAAGCCAAGGTTCATTCTAGTGAGATCGCTCTTCCATCTAAACACTGATAGATGGTGTGGCAGTTACAGAAGTCACCTTGACTCTGAATAACTTCTGACTTATTATACATCTACTAAGACTTCTATGTTTCTTAGATTGGACATAGCTCCTCTTTATATCCACTGCACCCAGCGTGCAACAGTTAGAATTTACCAAGAGACTGCCACCCTGGCTATGTTGAGAATATCTTTTTTTTTTAATTTATTTAATTTTATTATTTTCCCCCAAATATTATTACACCATTCTAGACACACAATCGAAAGATGCTCATGTAGAGTTTTGGATCCACAGTGTTCCAACACCCATCCCTCCACCCAAACCCATCTACCATCACCAATGTCCCCACCTCCCCCCCCCCCCCCTCCCGCACCCCTTAAACCACCTGGCAGATTCTGCATGTCATTTCTTTCGCCCTTATATCTCCTTCCCGATAAACTTTCCTGCTCTTCGTGGAACACAGTGCATTAAAAGACATTACTGTTTCACTATTTTAGTGGATCTGGGCTCCGAACTGGTCTTGCTCTGTTGATCTGGTCGTGAGGCAGTTTCTCAGCGTCTGGACAGCGAAGATGGTGGCTAGTGTGATGGGCGAGTTTCATCCGGCTGCTTCCGGGACCCCCAGAGGCGATGGGCCAACACCCAAAAACCCATCTGCCCTCCCTCGGGATCCCATCGTCAGCTGGGCTCGGGCGCTGAGCCGGGCTCCAGTCTCCCCCAGCCGCTTGCGCAGCTCTGCATACTGGTTCCCGGGCGGCTCCTGGGCGGGTCCACCAGACTCGACAAAATGGAGGGGGGGGAGTGGCTTAACCCCTGACTCCATCTGGCGAATTCCCAGTGATTCCCCGCTTCTGGGAGCCGCCTACCTAGACTCGAACTGGTCTTGCTCTGTTGATCTGGTCGTGGGTCAGTTTCTCAGCGTCTGGACAGCGAAGATGGTGGCTAGTGTGATGGGCGAAGTTTCATCCGGCTGCTTCTGGGACCCCCCAGAGGCGATGGGCCAACACCCAAAACCCATCTGCCCTCCCCTCGGGATCCCATCGCCAGCTGGGCTCGGCGCTGAGCCGGGCTCCAGTCTCCCCAGCCGCTTGCACAGCTCTGCATACTGGTTCCCGGGCGGCTCCTGGGCGGGTCCACCAGACTCAACAAAATGGAGGGGGAGTGGCTTAACCCTGACTCCATCTGGCGAATTCCCAGTGATTCCCGCTTCTGGGAGCCGCCTACCTGGGCTCGAACTGGTCTTGCTCTGTTGATCTGGTCGTGAGGCATTTTCTCAGCATCTGGACAGCGAAGATGGTGGCTAGTGTGATGGGCAAGTTTCATCCGGCTGCTTCCGGGACCCCCAGAGGCGATGGGCCAACACCCAAAACCCATCTGCCCTCCTCGGGGATCCCATCGCCAGCTGGGCTCGGCGCGAGCCGGGCTCCAGTCTCCCCAGCCGCTTGCGCAGCTCTGCATCGAGAATATCTTTAAGATTACAGGAAGGATCATACTAGTTTGCCCTCACACAGGCAAGTGTGACCCTTTCAGTATACAGAGAACGAGATGCTCAGAATCACCCCTGGTGCAGATAATAAATAAGAAGGACTTTGTGGGTACCATCTAGATTACAAGAAGCCCATGAAATTAAGATGTATTACTTTATATCAGCCCCTCTCTCCAGTGTTTTACATAAGAGATAATCTCAAAGAAGGGATTAGTCCTTGGTGTAATCCTTTGTTTATGCCTGTAATAGGGGTGTGGCACCACCCTTCTACACTCTGTTTAGGGTTTTTTTGTTGACAGGACCCTCCTGTCAACAGATAGGATTACTTTGCTGTATATAAGGGGACTGACTTGAGACCCCCTTCTTTTTTCATGCTCCTTTTTTGGGTAGGACTCCTCTCGGGTGAAATCTTCTCTCTTTGGTGGGAGACTTGGGTTCTCTTGTATGGTCTAAGTTCTGACCAGAGCTAGAGTTCTTTCATTATACTGGATTGCGGTGGTAGAGCTTTTGTACTATTAAAAGCCTTTTTGGAACTGCCGCGGACTCATGAGTTTTCATCCATTTCCCCAGCGGCCTCGGAGGTAGAAGAGAACTTCTGCCCTGATACTGTTGGGGACCTCAGTGGCATCCCAGACACACACACATGCATATGTATATATGTATGTATGTATATATATATATATATATATATATATGTGTGTATATATATAATATAGAAGTATGATACTTGCCTATTCTTCTCTATCCCTAGCACCACATATGGCTTCACAAGCACCACTAAGGGTTGTTGCAGGACTCCTCTAAGAGTCTCTGCATCTGCTCTGGATTGCCTCCTGCAGGTCACTTCGTAGATAGGGGGTAGTCTAAATGTGGCAGCTTATCTAACCATGTATTCTGTACTAGCTGGTATAAATATTCTCTCATGCTACCACAATCATCGTGGGACTAGCTAGATCTTAATAGCATATTTTCCTGGCCACGTTGGATCTCTCCAGTAATTAGAGCCAGAGAGAAATGCTGTTTGCCTCCAAGCAAACAAGCATGGCTCCCTGATAATTCAAAGGCAACTAAAATACAAAACTACCGTGAAGTAGAGGAGACTCTTGTGAAGGCTTGGAGAAATATTTAACTGGCATTAGTATTAGTCTTTGGTACAGAGACATGCCATCTCAGAAACCCCCTTTTCTACCCTATAAAAGGCTTTTCCA
The DNA here is from genome assembly GCA_021461705.1 of Cryptotis parvus. Taxonomy (NCBI): domain Eukaryota; kingdom Metazoa; phylum Chordata; class Mammalia; order Eulipotyphla; family Soricidae; genus Cryptotis; species Cryptotis parvus. Next base: position 45,914 of record JAJIBD010006797.1, on the reverse strand, counting down.
GGCAGATCTTGGCTCAAGACATTAGCATATAAAGGGCCTAGGTGAGGTGCTAGGAGAAATTACCTGAGGGCATTTGACCCTCCTGCTTCCCATAATAGTGGGAGGGAGGTCTGAGTTGCAGGGATATAAAAACTAGGGCTGCTTCCTCTCTCTTGCTCTCTCTCTCTTTTTGGGGCTCTCTTTTTGGGGCAATCTTCTTGGGAGTCTTGTCTTTGTCTCCTCTTTACAGGGCCTTAACACGTGGTGGCTGTCATTTTGGCCTACACGTGGATGGGGTTCTAGTCAGGAATCCTAAGCACAGGGTTTTTCCTATTGCTGATTTGTATGCCTGAACCTGTGATAAGTAAAGCCTTTTAAAACTGCATTGGATTCCTGAGTCTTCATCCATCCACCACTGGCTTCGGAGGTAGAAGGGAACTCGCTTCCCGGCACTGTTGGGGACCCCAGCGGCTTCCCCAACAAGGGTGATCCCTAAGCACAGAGCCAGGAGTAAATCCAGAGCACCGCCAGTATGCATCCCCTTCCCTGAAAGGAAAGAGAGAGAGAGAGGGGGAGAGAGAGAGGGGGGGGGAGAGAGAGTTTTCTGGTCCCTGCCTGGCCATATCAGTCCATATAAATCAAAAAGTTCCCCAGACTAGCCCTGTGATCCCATCCAGGAGCTGCCCTGGGGCGACCTGCCATAGCATGCAGAGCCTGAAATGCAGCTAGGGAACTGGAACTCGGCTCTCCCCTAGCTCAGCTGACCATGGGGCCCCCAGGAGTGATGCTGACCTCAAGATTAGATTAACAGAGCAAGAAGAGTTTGAGCCCAGGTGGGCAGCTCCCAGAGGTGGGAATCACCGGAATTCATCAGATGGAGCTGGGGTCACCCCTTCCCCTCTCCATTTTGTTTGAGCCTGGTAGCCCCACCCAGGAGCTGCCCTGGGGTGACCAGCCATAGCATGCAGAGCCTCAGACGCAGCTGGGGAGCTGGAACTCGGCTCTCCCCTGGTTCAGCTGACCATGGGGCCCCCAAGAGGACAGATGGGTTTTGGGTGTTGGCCCATCACCTCTGGAGGGGTCCCGGAAACAGCCGAATGAGACTCACCCACCACATTAGCTGCCTTCGCTGTTCGGATGCTGCAGCACATTAGAGCCCGTCCGGGAGGGACGCTGACCTCAAGACCAGATTAACAGAGCAAAATGAGTTTGAGCCCTGGTAGGCAGCTCCCAGAAGTGGGAAACACCGGGAATTCGTCAGATGGAGCTGGGGTTGCCCCTTCCCTCTCCATTTTGTCTGAGCCTGGTAGCCCCCGCCCAGGAGCTGCCATGGGGTGACCAGCCATAGCATGCAGAGCCTCAGACGCAGCTGGGGGAACTGGAACTTGGCTCTCCCCCTAGCTCAGCTGACCATGAGGCCCCCCATGAGGACAGATGGGTTTTGGGTGTTGGCCCATCACCTCTGGGGATCCCAGAAGCAGCCGGATGAGACTCACCCATCCCATTCGCTTCTATTTTCGCTGTCCGGACACTGACCATGAGGCTCCTAAGTTGTGTGGCCGTTTGCAGCCACGCAGTCCATCAAACCAGTGGAAAAAGTTATGTCCTTAAATGTACAGCATTTACAATGTGTAGGAAAGGTAGGCAGGAGGGAGAGATAGAGAGGAGAGAAAAGATACGGGAACCTGCCAAGTAGTTGAAGTGCGGAGGGGGAGGGAGGTGGGGACATTGGTGATGGAGATGGGTTCGGGTGGAGGGATGGGTGTTGGAACACTGTGGAACCAAAACTGGAGCATGAGCATAATGCAATTGTATGTCTAAAAGTGGTGTAATAAAATTTAAAAAAAAAGAAAAGACAAAATCATGAAATTCACCTGCAAATGGGTGGACATGGAGACTATCAGGCTGAGTGAAATTAGTCAGAAGGAAAAGTGTAGATATAGAATGACTGCATTCATTAATGGGCTATAAATATATACCAGTATTCTACTAAGTGGGGAAATGGTAATATCAGACTAGAACTCATCATTGAATATACACAAAGAAACTTACATGATAAACCCTAAATGTCTTTAGGGCAAGTCACAATGTGTAAAAGAAGAGAGAGAGAGGGAGGGGAGAGAGTAAGAGAGGGAGAGAGAGAGAAGAAGAGAGAGGGAGGGAGAAATTCCGAGACAGAGACAGAGAGGGATAAAGAGAGGAAAATAAAAGGTGCCTGCTATAGAGGCAGGCTGGGGGTGGGTGGGAGGGAATGTAGGGACATTGGTGGTGGGAATGGGGCACTGGTGGAGGGATGGGTGCTGGAACACTGTATGACTCAGAACCAATTATGAACACTTTTGTAATTGTATATCTCATGGTTGTATAATAAAAAAAAATTAAAAAAAAAAACTAAGGCACAGGTAGTCAGCAAAGCACAAGAAAATTTGAGCCTACATGCGAACATGACAAAAAATGGAAAATGACATAAATAAAGAGATGGTAGGTGATATAAAAAAAACTGAATGAATCTCTGAATAGCAGATACAGCAGCTGAGATAAAGATCAAGGAACACCACGGTAAGAAGGAGAAAGCCACTAGAAAACAGCTGAAAGTAGAAAATACTATCTTCTACTTTCAAACTTTTCATTTGAAAAGTTTCTTTTACTTTCTATTTTCTACATTTAAAAAGAAATGAATGGCATATCAAAGTCTATGGGATGAGTTCAAGTGGAATAATATAAGAATCATTGGAGTTCCTGAAGAACAGAAAGCAAATGTGAACAAACAACAGTTAAAGAAATAATTTATAAGAATTCCCCCACAGTTGAGAAATATAGGCCCTGAGATCCAAGAGACCTGAAGAGTCCCAGAGAAAACAGACTCACAACTAGGAAAACTCCAAGACATATATTGTACTCAAAACAACAACAGCCAAAGATAGACAGAATATTGAAAATGGCAAGACCATAAAAGGAACTCATATACAACAGAAAGCTCATAAGATTTATAGCAAATCTATTAAATGAAACGCTATGAACCAGAAGAGGAATATAATACGAAAACTCAACAAAATGAACACCTCATCAAGAATACCTCTCCAGCAAGATTATCATTCATATTGCAAGGAAATATACTTCATGAACAGGCATCAGCTAAGGGAAGTCATAGCCTTGAAGTCGATTTTGTAATAAGCATTTAAAAACGTTTCTATAAAGGACAGGACAAACCTCCCAACATGTGGCATTGAATAAGGCAATCACTAATTATGCATATGGTTGCCACCAGTAACTTGTTTAAGAAGTATGCTTACTTATTGTGATGCCAATATCCAAGGTCAAGTGAAACATGACCTTGTATCAGGCGGTCTTGTCACCGGTGGAAATTGTCGAAAACGTGGGAGTCAGAGGCTGGGTAGGACAGAGAATGGAACAGTGTGCTGACAATTTTCAAGGGTACTAGTGACTACCTAGAACTGAGCATTAAATACAGGCAAAAGGATACACATGACAACCCTTTAATGTATGTTCTGTAGTCCATAGTCTGGAGGGAAGAAAGGGAGAGAGAGAGAGAAAGGGAAAGAAATGGGGAACCTACCATGGAGGCAGGCTGGGGGAGGGGGGAGGGAACCGGGTAGTTGGTGGTGGAAGATGGGCACCGGTGGAGGGATGGGTGCTAGAACACTGTATGACCCAAACCCAGGTATGAACTTTTTAATTGTGTATCTTTGTGATTTCAGGGACGCTGTCTCGTTTGCCAAGGCTTCAAAATCAGATGGGCTGGACATGTAATGCGATTTGGAGACAACCGCTGGACTAGAGTCCTTACCGACTGGATCCCACGGGATGTCAAAAGATCATGTGGCCGCCCACCTACAAGATGGTCAGACTTCCTTGTTAAGACCCTGAAGGAACGGTTTGAGGCTCTTCATATTCCTGAATCAACCAGATGCCATTGGGCTACATTGGCACGTGATAGGGTCCAATGGAAATGTTACTGGCGCCCACTTGAGCAAATCGATGAATAACGGGATTCAAGTGATCAAGTGATCTTTGTGATTGTGTAGCTCACGGTGGTATAATAAAATACTTAAAAACAAAGAAGTATGCTTACTGCTAGCTTGCTAAGAGATTTTATATGTTTCAGTAATGAATTAACATTGCCTCATTTACATTGACTGTTCCATGTCTGATCAGTTTTAGACAGATTTATATTGTAATAATTTACTTATTAATACAGACACTTAAGTATATAAGTAATATTTTCTGTTATAAAACCAATATTCCATTTCTTAGGATAAAACACTGTACTTTTACAGGCCTGTGTATAGTTTTCCATTTCATTTTTCTTGATTCTTTTCACTCTTACTACATTTTACATTTGTAGATTTCATCTATTTCATAGAAACTCTATTAGTAAAGAATTTTTTTAAAGTTTTATGACAGGGAGGCAAGAAAACTACCGCAAGAAGATCCAGTACAACATAAAACTAATGCGATATATTTTAGACTCCAGAGTTGAAAACTTTGTCACACAAATGAGAATAGGCAATATATTGAGGCCAAAGTGATAGAACAGTAGTAGGGCACTTGCCTTGCATGGCGCCTACCTGGATTTGATCCCCTGCACTACACATAGTCCCCTGAGCCCACCAGGAGTGATCCCTGAGTGCAGATCCTGGAGTAAGCCCTGAATACTACTGGGTGTGACCTACCCCAAACCGCTCCACCACCAAAAAGGAATAAGTAGTATACTACATTGTATTAAATGATTTGAAACTTTATTTACCTAGATTAAAATCATATAGTAATCAATCATCACAAATTTACTTTTACTGATTTTTTTCTGATCATTCCATTTTTCCATTCCTTTAAGTTTTTCTATTCCTTTAAGGGCAAGTTATATGAAATAAATTTGTTTTATACCTGAAAAGGGATCAGGCTGGAATGTGGGAGGGAACCTGGGAACACTAGTAGAAAGAAGGGGACACTGGTGATGGATTTGTGTTGGAACATTTTGTGCCTGAAACAAGTCTAATCTGAACAACTTTGTAAATCATTGTATCTTAATTAAAGTAAAAATTAAATTAAAAAGTATACAGCCATAAAATCAAGAGGATAGAAATTATGTCAACTATCCTCGCAGACCATGATGTGTTGAAAATGGAAGTTAATGACAAACAGAAATGGGGCAAAAAACCCTCAAACACTTGGGAATCAAACAACTCACCAGTGGACAACAAGTGGGCCAAATACAAATCAGAAAGAAATAAAAAGATTCCTGCAAACAAGCAAGAATAAAGACATGATGTACTAGAATATACTGGACAAAGCAAAAGTGAGGTTAAGAGGAAAGTTCATAGTAATGCAAATGTTCATTAGGAAGAAAAAAAAGGGCCTACATAAATAACCTAACTACATAGCTTAAGTAGCTAGAAAATGATCAGAAAAAGGAACCCAAAGCAAGATGAAGAAAGGAAATAATAGTTAGAGCAAAAATTAATGAAATGGAAACTAAAAACAAAACATCTGAAAGATCAACAAAATTAGAGATGTTTCTTTGAAAATGTAAGAAACAAATCATTAGCAAGACTCACAAAGCAAGACAAAGAGAAAAAATCTAATACATTGAATCAGAAATCAAAGAGAGATATCACAAAAGATATTGCAGAAATTCAAAGGATCATCATGAATTACTTTGAAATTATGCCACAAAATGGGAGAACCTAGAAAACATGAATAAAATTTTGGACTTTGACAACCTCCCAAGGTTGAACCTAGAAGTAATAGAGCACCTGAACAAACCAATTACTATTGAGGATTTAAAATTGTAATCAAAATCTTCCACAAATCAAAAGCCCAGACTCAGATAGGTTAACAAGTGAGTTCTTCCAAACTTTTAAAGAAGACCTACTACCATCCTTTTTCAAGGGCTTTCAGAAAGGCAAAGAAACAGGAACCCTCCCAAATAGTTTCTATGAGGCAAACATTACCTTGATACCAAAAAGTAAAGAGAGTATATACAGATGGCAGTAGCATGGCAGCAAGCTCTGGATCTGGTGGAAGGATGGCAGCTCTCAGTGCTCTGAAAAGCTAATGGAGCCAAAAAATTCTTCATGAGTGAAAAGCTAATGGAGCCAAAAATTTTCTGCCATGTGATATTCTGGCTCAGGAATAGCACCATTAAACAAAACTGAATGGTTGTCTGCTGTGGAGCTCCAGCCCAGAGTGGAACATGTGAGGATGGCAGCAACATCACCCGCAGGTGGCAGAGCCCCCCAAAGCTCTCAGTGCTATGGGTGATGGCAGAGCTTTAACATGTCTGAATAGGGCTCATTGGGTCCAACTCAGTACCACTGCAGAATATGGCTACTGAGGTCCTGGAGTTGAGGACACTCCAGGTTCCCACTCACCACTGGTGGGGTGGCCCTGCCTCTATTTAATCCCTGGACCAGTCCACTCACCCATAGCATACTAGGGAGGAAAACCTCCCTGAGAGACAATTGTCTGGAGACCAAGGATAGGGGGCATGTGCCCCTGTCCAGGTTCTGCTGGACTGATGACTCCAACACACCCAGAGTGCCAAAGCCACAAAAGGCAGCAGCCTGGATTCCAGTCCTGGTCCTACCAGGGCTGAGGCAGCCATTGGAACTGGGGCCCAAGGGATGCAGCACCATAAGCAGGTCAACCTGGACCTGTAGAGCAAGTACACCAGGAGTCAGAGTGTGCCCTCAGGTATCCTGGCACCCCAAAATTGCCACTGTGCCTCTGGCCAGACTCCAACAAGACCAAGTTTCCGAGAAATTAAACCACCAAAAGTTAGGTATGTGAGAGTCACTCCCACAAAACACCTCTGGTGTAGCCATACAAGCTCATTTCTTGGTCATGCTTCAGAACCCATATATAAATCTCAAAAACAATCAGAAGCCACAGTTAAGAAGTTCTTTCACCAGCCATGATCCAGAGACTCAAAAATACATTTTGAGAGAGATCAACATGATGCAGAGATGTTCCTGGACCCCACCCAAGGCTGAATCATCCAGTTACTCCAGAGGGAGATGGGTGAGCCACCACCTGCCCTAACAGACCCCAGACAGCAGAAAACCTCCACACTTTGCAATTGCCGCCATGCTCCAGGCCCAACTCCACTGCTAGCAATAAGCTTCATGCAGGAAGTAATCTGTTGAAAAACTTAGGTAGGCAGGATTTGTGAATGAAATCTCCAGGCCTTCAAGGAGTTGGGATGGGCTACCTACCCATCTCTATGCATTTCTGGAAGTGATGGCAGTCAGGCACACTCTTCAAAACTCACCCAGATAAAAAATTTAACTCCAGGTGTATCACTTGATCACTTGATCACTTTAATCCCGTTATTCATTGATTTACTCGAGCGGGCGCCAGTAACATTTCCATTGGACCCTATCACGTGCCAATGTAGCCCAATGGCATCTGGTTGATTCAGGAATATGAAGAGCCTCAAACCGTTCCTTCAGGGTCTTGACAAGGAAGTCTGACCATCTTGTAGGTGGGCGGCCACATGATCTTTTGACATCCCGTGGGATCCAGTCGGTAACAGCTCTAGTCCAGCAGTTGTCTCCAAATTGCATTACATGTCCAGCCCATCTGATTTTCGATGCCTTGGCAAACGAGACAGCGTCCCTGATTCTGGAATAGTGATGGAGGTCAGAACTCTGGATTCCTTCTCTCACTTGAGTGAAGTGTGATATTCCAAGCATAGCTTCTTTTGATTCCTCTCTGGGAGACCCAAATAACATTCTCATCCTGCTTTCGTAGGGGCCCAGGTCTCTGAAGCGTATGTTAATGTAGAGAGAATGGTGGAGTCGAAGAGATGGGTCTGGAGCTGGAGGTTCTTTGTCCTTTTAGCTATTTCTTCGATGCCTTTGAAGGCATTCCATGCCGCTCTCTTCCTCCTGCACAGCTCAGGTTTTAGGTCATTCATCATGTTGACTTCTTGACACAGATACACCCGGCAGAGCAGAAACCAGCTTTCCCCGTTGAACCCTCTGCATTCCATGGACCATGAGAGCAACTTCCAACCCGAGCCCACCGTTCCGACGGAGCATCAGAAGAGCCCAGAGAAACCCCCTACACCTTGCTGGCAGCGATCTTCACCATTCACACTCCGCAGCTCATACGATCTCCACCCAACAGATTAATCCAGTCTCCAGCCCACTTGTCAGAAACCCAGCTTACAAGGACCCACCCTGCAGAGACCCGCCCTTCAGAGGAGAGTATTTCAAGCCCAGGAATGCTTGAGCCACAGACACAGATACACCTGGAAAAGCAGAAACCAGCTTTCCCTGTTGCGGCGCTGCCACTGCGCAGTTGTGTGGTTTACCTCCAAATTGCTGTGAATATTCTACCCACCCCTCTGAGAGAGCCCCACAAAGTAATGATAGTATAGCGCCCGCATAGCAGAGCCTGGCAAGCTGTCTGATGCGTGTTCAATATGCCAAAACCAGTAACAAAAATGTTTATTTTCCTGACCCCAAAAGAGCCCTTAATACGGCAGCAGTAAGAAAGGCGAACAAGCAGTGCCTGATAAAATTTCACGGCCATCCTAGGCTGCCAAAACGAAGAAGGACTAAAATGACTGTCTGTACTTTCAATGCACATACGCTGGCATCAGAAGCATATATTGAGGATCTGATGGTGCAAGCTTAAAAGATCAAGTATGACATCATCGGTTTGACTGAGACGAGGAGGCGTCAGTCGCATCATGCTGTATTTGACACTGGAGAAGAATTGTTCCTTGGAACACGCGACCAAAGAGGCATCGATGGCGTTGATGTCCTTGTCAACACGAACATGGCCGTCAACATTGATTCATTTGAATGCCTAACAAACCGGATAGGACGATTGCACTTGAAGAGATGTGGCCCACTGCCAGCAATTTCTATCTTCATTGTCTACGCACCAACACTATGCACCAACATCCACATACAAAGGAGATGAAATTGAGAAATTCTACATGGAAATGGAAGAGTTCTATAAAAAAGATCACACCTTCTACAAGATCATAGTCGGTGATTTTAATGCCAAGATAGGACTGAGAAGATTGGCTGAAGAACTCCACATCGGGACCCATGGCCTAGAATGGAACGAACAGGGTGAGAGACTATCTGAGTTCATCATGTCCACCAAGACCATTCATGGGAACTCACAGTTCCAGAAGGCTGAAGCCAAACGTTGGACATGGGAATCTCCTGGTGGACAGTTCCACAATGAAATTGACCACATCATCTTCAATCGACGGTTTTGTCTGACCGATGTTCCGATGTTGCTGTCGTCCCCAAATTCCCAACAGGATCGGACCACTGTCTTCTTCATGCAAAATTCTACTTCCTGCAACGGGGAGAAAAGGCTGCAAAGTTTAAGAAAAGAACTCCCAGAATGACCACCAACTGGGAACTCTTTGGCACCATTGCAGCAACATGGGAAGATACCACCATTGGCGACATCGATGAAGAATACAACCGACTGGTTCAGCACCTCCATGATTGTGCGAAGAATGCCAAGAGAGAGAACGACACAAAAGGACACCTGTCTTCTGAAACTCTCGAGCTCATTTGCCAACGTGGCAAGGCGCGAGCCTCAGGAGACCAAATGCTAACGTCCAAGCTTGCTAAACGGTGCAGAGAAGCGATAAAAGAAGACCTCAAAGACAGAAGAGCACAAATACTGGAAGATGCAGTAGAAGCCGGGAAAAGCATTCTCACGCCCACCTGTCCAGCTCTATCACCTTGCTAAATATTTTAGACTTCCTGGAGCTTGCGACCGCAACAACACTGATAAACCATGAGTGGCACAACAGATTGGATGGGATTAATAAAACAATGCACAACACTTAACCTCTAACATCTTAGTAATCTCTTATACAAGGGCTTAATAGCTCCATGATGATATACACAATCTTCACCAACTTTCTTTTTTTTTTTTTTTTTTTTTTGCTTTTGGGTCACGCACAGCAATGCTCAGGGGTTTCTCCTGGCTCTGCACTCAGGAATAACTCCTGGCGTTGCTCGGGGGACCATATGTGATGCCAGGGATCGAACCAGGGCCGGCATGGGCTGGCCAGTGCAAGGCAAACGCCCTACCCGCTGGGCTATCGCTCAGGCCCCAATCTTCACCAACTTTCTTCTGAGGAACATTTTTAATCTCTTGTAGCAAATTATAACAAGAGATATAAAATAAATTATTGAGGGCCTGACATGGGTGCAGGTTTAAGGGGTAGGTGGAAAAAATTGGAGATAATGATGGTGGGAAGGTGCAATGGTGATGCGATTTGTGATTGTTTGTTGAATGTAACAAATTGTCATGAACATTTTGTAAACCATACTGTTTATATAATGTGAATGGGAAAATTTAAAAAAAATTAAAAAGTAAATAAGTAAATTTAAGTTAAAAAGTAAACAGGGACAGCATAAGAAAGGAAAAGTAAAAACAGAAAACCCTGAGGGGCAGAAATGTAAAAATTCTCAATAAATTGTTAGCCGGCAATATCCAACAGTACCTCAAAAAGATCATGTAATATGACCAAAGTGGGATTCATCCTGGTGATGCAAGGATGGCTTAACATATGCCAGACAATCAGTGTAGTATGCCATGGGCTGGAGCAACAGCACAGCAGGTAGGGCTTTGCCTTGCATGCCTCTGACCTGGGTTCAATCCCCAGCATCTCATATGATCCCCTGAGCACCATCTGAGTGCAGAGCCAGCAGTAACCCCTGAGCATTGCTGGGTATGACCCTAAAAGCCAAAAAAAAAAAATCAAGGTAGTGCACCATAATAAAATCATATGGCCATATGCAAAATTAAAATCATGTGATTATATCAATAGATGCAGAGAAAGCATGAGACAAGACCCAGCATGCATTTACGATAAAAGTTTCTCAATAAAAATGGGAATTAAAGGAACTTTCCTCATATAGCTTAAAGCCATTTGCCCAAGCTCACAGCAAACATTATTTTTATTAATTTTATGCTTTTTGAGTTACACCTGGTGTCGGAGAATGCTGGGTTCCCCAAAAAAATTGGGGAGCAGGACAGGAATTCCCTTCTACCCCAGGGGATCGGTGGCTGGTAGACAGAGAAAGACTACGCAAATCCAGCAAAATTACAAAAGGCTTTTACTCACACAAATTTTGGCACACAATTCAATAACAGGGAAACCCCAAACTTTAAGCTCTTGGGCCTAGCTGGGCCCAGGCCTTGTGCAGGTTTAGGGTTCTCAGCCACGATGGCTGCTACCACACGCTTAGGCCAATCCAAATGGCCAGAGAGCTTAACTGGCAGAGGGAGCTAAAATGGCCTAAAAGCCCCTTTTTTCTTTCTCCTAGCTTATTTTATTGATAGAAGCCTGCCAAGAAACTTCCAGCCCAGCCATCCTGGGCTGAGCTATCTAGAGATGAAGCCAGGTAAATGACCATATTGAAATGCAGATCTTTAGGTGGGCCCTTTGGGTCAAGCTTCACAAATTCCAGAGCTGACTCTTTGAGATACAATCTTCCTAGCAGAGTGGGGAGGGGCTGCATCTCTGCATCTCTGAACCAGAAAGCAGTTCAAAATGTAATTTGCAGCGAATGACGTTAGTACTTCTTACCATGAATATATAGCCAGCTGATTCCAGACTCTAGATCCCACTCAGGTCCAGAATCCTTCAGAATAATTCACTTTGGCATTACCTTTAGAATCAGAGACATGTCCAGTGTGCCCAGAGGTGCACACTGGCATGTCTCTTTGAACTAGGAGAACTGATTACATTGTGGTTGATACAATGTGACCAAGTACTCTTGGAATATCTACATGTATGTCCCTCGTGGGAACCCATGGGGGTAAAGAGTATTGCACTGGAGCAAGCAAGATTCATAATAAGGATATTTTTGCCATATAAAATTATGAAATCAAAGCAATTCTGCCCAAGCCCCCATTGTGTCTGCTCCGGCTTTTCCCTAAAGGCAAGCCTAAAGGGAGGCAGCAGCTCCTAACATAAGCTAAAAATAGCAGGAGCCTAGAGCTCAATAGGGCATGCCATCCAACAACCTGGTAATGCTAAGGGGCTATTCCTGAATCTTTGCTCAGGAATTACTCCTGGTGATCTCAGGGGATCACACAGGTTTCCAGGGATTGAACCTGGATCTGCTGTGTGCAAGGTAAGCACTTTACTCACTATACTATCTTTTTAGCCCCAATAAACATCTTATTTAATGGTAAAAAACTGAAAATTTACTGAAAGTCCTTACCATAAGAATTAGGCAATAAAAAAGAAATTAAGGACATTCAGATTGGTAAAGAAACTCTTACTATTTGCAGATGATATGTTACTATACTTAGAAAACCTTAATGATTCTACAAAGAAGCATCTGGACAATAGACTTGCATCACTTGCATCACTTGTCTTCCCCTTGTTCATCGATTTACTCAAGTGGGCACCAGTAACATCTCCATATGTCCTGTCACATGCTAGTGTAGCCCAAGGGCAACAGCTTCCTCCAGGAACATGAAGAGCCTCAAATCATTTCAGGTCATGGGAATGAGGTCTATAATTGTTACTGGTTTTTGGCATATCAAATATGACATGGCTAGCTCTGCCGTGTAGGTGGGATACTCTTGTAGCAGCCTCTCATCTCATGCATGTATTGATGAAACGGGGAAAGATCAGCTTTTCTGCTGGGTGGAGCTCTGGTGAGCTGTGGAGTCTGGATGTTGAAAATGGGGGGCCCTCATGGTGTGGGGGTTCCTCTGGCTTCTTGCTAGACTCTTCTGGGATGGTGGGCCAGGGATAGAATCTGCCTTCCCTCCTGGGAACCTCATGATCAGCTGGGCACAGGGAGAGCCGGTAGCAGCTCTACTCTGTGTCTCTGAGTCTCTGGATCAGGCATATCTTGGCTTGAAATACAGTTGTAGGGTGGGACTCTGACAAGCAGGGCTGTGATCAGCTCTTCTGCTGGGTGGCGCTCTGACAAGCTGTGGAGTTCAGATGTTGAAAAATGGCAGCCCTCATGGTATGGGGGGTCCCTCTGGCTTCTTCGCGAGGCTCTCCCTGGGATGGTGGGCCAGGGCTAGAACCTGCCTTTCCTCCTGGGTGCCTCAAGATCAGCTGGGCACAGGGAGACCTGGTAGCAGCTCTACCCCGTGTCCCTGAGTCTCGGAATCATGCGTACCTGATACATACAGTAAAATAGTAGGCTCAAAATCTATACGCAAAATTCCACTGATTTTTCATATGCAAACAATGAAAAGAAAAATATTTTTAAAAGATATAAATAATGAAAAGAAGAGAGAGAAACTAAAAAAAAGCAATTCCATTCACAAATGTGACACAGAAAATCATATAACCGGGAGTCAGCTTAACAAAACAGATAAAAAAAACTGAAACAGAGGAAATAATAAATTGCTAGTAAAAGAAATCAAAAGAGGATGAAGAAAGGTAAACACATCCCTGCTCATGAATGGGAAGGATAAACAGGGTCAAAATGACAGTACTAACCAAAGCACTGCACAGCTTCAGTGCTCTGCCTATCAAAATGCCTCTGATGATTTTTAGTGATATAGATCAAATATACATCAAACACTCTTAAAACATGCACACACACAAACACACACACAGCCAAAGTAATTCTAGGAGAAACAAAAATGGGAGGCTTTTCTTATGCAGCTTTAATTGTACCATAAAGCAGTAGTTATAAGCAGTCTGGTACTGAGGTAACAACAGACCCTCAGATCGATGGAATAGAATTGAGTCTAGAGACAGATTCTAGTTATGCGAACAGTGAACAGTGCCCCTAGAGCTCTGTACAGATTCAATGCAGTCCCTATAAGGATACCCATGACATTTTTCAAGGAAAATGACCAAACACTCCTGTAATTTGTATGGAACAATAAACCCCCCAAGGATAGTTGAAGCAATCCTTGGGAAAAAAGATGGGAGGCATCACCTTTCCCAACCTCAAGCTGTACTACAAGGCAGTAGTAATTAAAATAGCATGGTATTGGAATAAAAACAGACTTGTGGACATATGGAATAGAATTGAGTATTCTGACACCCAACCTCAAACACATGATCATTTAATCTTTGATAAAGGTGTAAAGAGTCCAAAATGGAGTAAGGGAAAGCCTCTTCAACAAGTGGTGTTGGGAAAACTGGGCAGCGACATGTAAAAAATGAATTTGGACCTATGTCTAACACCATGCACAAAAATCAGATCAACATGGATTAAAGATCTCAATATCAGACTTGAATCCATAAAGTACATTGAAGAAAATATAGGAAAAACCCTCCACGACATTGAAGCTAAAGGCATCTTCAAAGGTAAAACATCACTAACAAAGCAACTAGAAGAAAAGATAAACATATGGGACTACATGAAACTAAAAAAGCTTCTGCACCTCAAAAGAAACAGTGACTAAGATACAAAGAGAGTCCGCAGAATGGGAAAGACTATTCACCCAATACCCATCTGATAAGGGGTTAATATCCAGGATATATCAGGCACTGGTAGAACTTTACAAGAAGAAAACAAACAACCCCATCAAAAAACGAGGAGAAGAAATGAACAGAAACTTCAGCAAGGAAGAAATTCGAATGGCCAAAAAACATGAAAAAATGCTCATCATCACTAATCATCAGAGATATGCAAATCAAAACAACAATGAGATATCACTTTACACCACAGAGACTAGCACATATCCAAAAGAGCAAGAACAACAAGTGCTGGCATGGATGTGGGGAAAAGGGGACACTCATCCATTGTTGGTGGGAATGCCGCTGGTACAGCATTTCTGGAAAACAATATGGACATTCCTCCAAAGACTAGAAATTGAACTCCCATTTTGTTGGATGACAGATTTAGCTAATCTGGGAGCTTTGGTGTTTTACCCACTCATAGCTTAATCTATTTAAGCCAAGGTTCATTCTAATGAGACCTCTCTTCTATGTAAACACTGCTAGAGGGTGTGGCAGTTACAGAAGTCACCTTGATTGAATAACTTCTGACTTATACATCTACTAAGACTTCTATGTTTTATAGATTGGGCACAGCTCCTCTTTATACCCACTGCAACCAGCTTGGGACAGTTAGAATTTACCAGAAGACTACCACCCTGGTTATGTTGAGACTATAGGAAGGCTATAGGAAGGATCATACTAGTTTGCTCTCAAGCAGGCGAGTGTGACCCTTTCAGTATACGGAGAACAAGATACTCAGAGTCACCCTGGTGCAGATAATAATAAGACGGACCTTGTGGGTACCATCTAGATTTCATGAAGCTCATGAAGTTAAGATGTATTACTTTATATTAGCCCTCTCTCTCTCTCTCTCCAATGTTTTACATAAGAGATAATCTCGGGATTAGTCCTTGGCATAATCTTTGTTTATACCTGCAATAGGGTGTGGCACTACCCTTCTACACTCTGTTTAGGGTTCTTTGTTGACAACTCCCTGTCACCTCCCTGACTCTCCCTGTTCTATTACTTTGGTGTATATAAGGGGACTGACTTGAGGCCTCCTTGGTTTTTGGCTCCTCGGCTTTTTTGCTCCTTGGCTTTATGCTCTTTGGACTTTGTCCCTTCTTCTGGGTAGGACTCATCTCGGGTGAGATCCTCTCTCTTTTGGTGGGAGACTTAGGCTCTTTTGTATGGTCTAAGTTTGGACCAGAGCTAGAGTTTGTTCATTTTATTGGAGTGCTGTGGAAGAGCTTTTGTACTATTAAAAGTCTTTTTTGGAACTGCGCCATACTCATGAGTTTTCATCTGTTCCCCTGGCGTCCTTGGAGGTGGAAGAGAACTTCTGTTCTGACACTGTCGGGGACCCCAGCAGCATCCCCGACACCATTTGACCTAGCCATACCACTCCTGGGAATATACTCTGGGAAGCCAAAAATACGCAGCGGAAACACCATCCCTACTTTCATGTTCATAGCAGCATTATTCACAATAGCCAGAATCTGGAAACAACAGAGTGCCCGAGAATCGATGACTGGATAAAGAAGCTTTGGCACATCTACGCATTGGAATACTATGCAGCTGTTAGGAAAAATGAAGTTATAAAATTTGCCTATAAATGGATGGACATGGAGATTATGTTGAGTGAAATTAGCCAGGAGAGAGACACATACAGAATGACTGCATTTATTTGCATGACATAAATATATAAGTACATATTATGATACAAGGTCAAGTGAAACATGTATCAGGAGGTCTTGTCAAAGGTGGAAATTATCACAAACGTGTGGGAGTCAGAGGCTAGGTAAGACAGAAAATGGAACAGTGTGCTAACAATTGTCGGAAGTACTAATACCAACCTAGAATTGAGCATTAAATACAGGCAAAAAGATACACATGACAACCCTTTAATGTTTGTTCTGTAATCCATAGTCTGGAAGGGAAGGAAAAGAGAAGTGAGTAAAAGGGAAAGAAATAAAGAACCTGCCATGAAGGCAGGCTGGGGGTGGGGGGACGGAACTGGGGACGTTGCTGGTGGGAGATGGGCACTGATGGAGGGATGTGTGCTGGAACACTGTATGATCAAAACCCAAATATATGAACTTTGTAATTGTAATAAATAAATAAATACATAAATAAAATGGATCAATTACTTAGATATCATTTCTGAAACCATAAATTGTATTGAGGAAAACGTAGATAGAACACTCCATAATGTTGAAGCAAGAGGTATTTTCAATGACTCAAAGAAATTGACAAAGTAAACAGATGCAAAGATAAACAAATGGGACTACATAAGGCTAAGAAGCTTCTACACCACAAGAGAAACAAGGATCACAATAAAGAAACCCCAAGACTAGGAGGGGATAGTGTTCCACCATTCATCTGATAAAGAGGTAATATCAAAAATATGTAAAGCACCAGTAAACTTTACAAGAAAATGAAACCAAAAAAAAAAAAAAGGGAGGTGGCGGGGAAATGAACAGAAACATCCTTAAAGACATACAGATGGCTAAAGAATATATGAAAAATATTTTTTACATATTTTTCATATGACTCACAGACATGGGGCAGAGCTGCTACTTGCTCTCCCTGTGCCCAGCCGCTCACGAGGTGCCCAGGAGGGATGGCGGGTTCTAGCCCTAGCCCGCCACCCCAGCAGAGCCTTGCAACAAGCCAGACAACCCCCACTCCATGAGGGCCTCATTTTCCACATCCGGACTTCTCTCTTGTCAGAACTCTACCCAGCAGACCAGCCTATCACAGCCCGGCTCATCGAGTTCCACCCTGCAGCAGTCTTTTTTAAATCTGGCTCAGGTATGCCGGTCCAGAGACTCATAGACATGGGGTAGAGCTGTTACTGGCTCTCCCTGTGCCCATCCGCTCACGAGGTGCCCAGGAGGGATAGTGGATTCTAGCCTTGGCCTGCCACTCCAGCAGAGCCTTGCAATAAGCCAGACGACCCCCCACTCCATGAGGGCCTCCATTTTCCACATCCAGACTTCTCTCTCGTCAGAACTCCACCCAGCAGACCAGCCTATCACAGCCCGGCTGGCGTGGCCACTTGCGGCCGCTCGGTTCATCAATAAATGCTGAACTTAGAGATGACTACAAGAGTATGCTACCTGCACGGCAGAGCCTGGCAAGCTACCTGTGTTGTATTTGATATGCCAAATACCAGTACAAATTATAGACCTCATTCTGGAATGGATTGAGGCTCTTTATGTTCCTTGAGCAAGCAGATGCCCTTGGGCTCTACTAGCATGAGCCAGGACATATGGAGAAGTTACTTGGCCCGCTCGAGCAAATCGATGATGAACGGGAAGACAGACAGTGATTTTTTACATTACTTATCATGAGGGAAACACAAATCGAAATAATGAATCATTGCCTCAGACTAATGTGTTTGGCACATGTCACAAAGAACAAAATGGACAGTCCAGACACGGATATGGGTAAAAGGGGACCCTCATTCACTGATGGTGGGAATATTGACAGGTCCAGCCTTTTTGTGAAGCAATATAAACACTCTTCAAAAAAATAGAAATAGAGCTCCCATATTGTTGGAGGACAGGTTTAGCTATTCTGGAGTTTTGTTGTTTTGCCCACTCCCAGCTTAATCTAGTTAAGCCAAGGTTCATTCTAATGAGACCTCTCTTCTATGTAAACACTGCTAGAGGGTGTGGCAGTTACAGAAGTCACCTTGATTGAATAACTTCTGACTTATACATCTACTAAGACTTCAATGTTTTCTAGATTGGGCACAGCTCCTCTTTATACCCACTGCACCCAACGTGGGACAGTTAGAATTTACCAGGAGACTACCACCCTGGCTACGCTGAGACTTTAGGAAGACTATAGGAAGGATCATACTAGGTTTCTCTAAGCAGACGAGTGTGACCCTTTCAGTACATGGAGAACAAGATACTCAGAATCACCCTGGTGCAGATAATAATAAGACGGACCTTGTGGGTACCATCTAGATTACATGAAGCTCATGAAATTAAGATGTATTACTTTATATCAGCCCCCTCTCTCTCCAGTGTTTTACATAACAGATAATCTCGGGACTAGTCCTTGGTGTAACCTTGTTTATACCTACAATAGGGTGTGGCACTGCCCTTCTACATTTGTTTAGGGTTTGTTGTAACCCCTCCCTGGATTACTTTGGTGTGTATAAAGGGACTTGAGGCCCATTCGGCCTTTTTAGCTTTTCGGCTTTTTGGCTCTTCGGCCTTTTGCTTTTGGCTTTTTGCTCTTTGGCCTTTTGCTCCTCTCGGGTGAGATCTTCTCTCTTTGGTGGGAGACTTAGGCTCTTTTGTATGGTCTATGTTCGGACCAGAGCTAGAGTTCTTTCATTATATTGGATTGTTGTGGAATAGCTTTTGTACTATTAAAGGCCTTTTTGGAACTGCGCCGGACTTGTGAGTTTTTATCCATTCCCCAGGCGTCATCGGAGGTATAGAGAACTTCTGTCCTGACACTGTCGGGGACCCCAGCGGCATCCCCAAACAACATATGACCCAGAAATTGCAGTTTTTGGCATCTGCTCCAAGAGACGAAACAATCTATTCAGAAAATCATTTGCGCCCCACCTCGTTCCTTGCAGCACTGTTCATAACAACCAAAAACCTGGAAATAATCTAAGTGTCCAAGAACAGATGACTGGATAACTATGGTGCACATACACAATCGAGCGCTACTCAGCTGTAAGAAAAAATGCAAAGGTTGATGGATCTAGAGAGTATGCTGAGAGAAGTGAGTCAGAAGGAAAGGAACAGAGAGTGATTTCTCTCATGTGCAGGAGATGAAGAAACATAGCAGGGGAATAAGAAATGCCCAATTTCCACTTTCTGGGAATTGGTCTTCAGCAGGAAGCTTTCCACATGGGGTGGATGGTGGGGTGATTAGAATGGGAGGGACAATGGGACAGTGGGAGGGTATGCTGAGGAACTGTGTGATACGTAAGGCCCTATTATGAACAGTATTTGGGTCTAAAACTTAAATAAGTAAAATAAAACATGGAGAAGTGGAGTTTGATCCCTGCTGCCTTCCACATGGCTGGTACAGCCACATACAACTGCCACTGGGGTCCCTATGCCGCGACCAACTGCACATTCCCAAGTGTATTACCAAAGGGCAGTTTCGCTCTCTCTCTCTCTCTCTCTCTCTCTCTCTCTCTCTCTCTCTCTCTCTCTCTCTCTCTCTCTCTCTGTGTGTGTGTGTGTGTGTGTGTGTGTGTGTGTGTGGGTCCTACAATAGCGCCTCCATTTTTATCAGTGAGGAACACTGGGTTTCAAGGGACGATTTGCAGATCATACATCAGGAAGAGGAAGAGGGCTTTGCTTTCTGGCAGTTTTGTCCCAAAGTCTCCGCTGAAGGACTCAACAGCATTAACTACATCCTCAAGTCAGCTAGATTTCAAGGGATTTCTCTACTCTCAGGAACTAAGTACAGTTCATTTAATTTTCAGTTTGATCTTTTTGAGGAGGTTCTTTGCTTTTAAGTGAGGGTCGGTAAATAAACTTAACATAGTACCTGCAGGGAAGAAAAGGAAGGAAAGGTGGCTGGAGGAATGGAGAGAAATCTACTTTATAAAAGTAATGCATTTCGAAAGCAAGGCCGACCAACAGCCGGGCAGATCCCGGCAACACCAAGAATCCCGCTGTGGCTAGAGCATTAGAGACATCCGGTGCCCCCCATGAAGCCCCGCCCCTTGGTAAGCCCCGCCCCTTGGTAAGCCACGCCCCCACCGACGCCAGAATCCCGGCCACCTATTGGCCGCGCTGAGCTATGCCCCGCCCCTGCCCGGCAGCCCGGTCTGTGTTTACCCGCGGTGCATGGTGGGGCCGTGGCCGCGGCCACCTCGGCTCTCCGCCGCCGAGAGGTTGTGCGGAGATGCGCCCGGCTTCGGTGCCGTCCGCGCCGCTGGCGAGCCCCGAGTACTACGAGAAGCTGGGCCGCCTCCAGCAGGGGCTGAGGGACAGGTAGGGCGTGCGCGGGGCTGGGGCGGGAGGTCGGCCGGCGCGGAGGGTCCCGGGAGCCCGGCGCCCCCCCGCCCGCGGTTCGTCCCCTCCGGGCCGGCCGGTCCGCACGCTCCCGGCGCCTCAGGGACCGGAGAGCAAGCTTCCCGGGAGCTTGCCACTACGGTTGATCGCGGGGTGGCGAATGGCGCCGCGTCGTGTGCGCAGAAGTGAGAGCGGGTCGTGCGGGTCCCTCCCGGGAGGCCTTGTGGACTGGAGTCCCGCCACACGCCCCAGCGTCGCGGTCCCCGCAGACGGGTCGGGACGGGGACTGCAGGGGCAGTTAATGGCTATGAATCGGCCCAGAGGTGCCCCGGTTGAAATGCGGGCCCCGGGGAGCCTGATCCGCCTGCCGTGCCGAGACTTCCCCCTCGTGATATTCAGGATGCCTAGACTAAGAGAGTCGTGGAAAACCGCTGTCAGCGCAGAGAAAAGGGAAAGGCAGCTTCCTCTAAATTGCCACATAAAGAGAAATTGTCGAACTATTGTTTAGCCGATAAACTGGAGCTGGAAATGTGTTGATTTTTGTATCTCTTGATAAAATGTCTGCGTGCTATAAGTTGATGTAAAATCCTTTCGGTGGACAGTTGTGTGATGGTTCCAGACTCACAACAGTAATGACGTATAAGGGACAGGCAGAGGTGGTTTGGAAAAGAAATGCTTTTCATAGTAATGTAGAACGCTAGGTTGAACTTTAGTCAAATATTTAGAAAGCATGTGAAAGTGGCCTAATTGTCCTCACCATATTTCATGCAGTCTTTAATCCTTTTTTAAGTCTTACTCTCTTTCTCCGATTTTAAGTTACCCCATGACCTCCTCACCTTAGCTTAAAAAAAATCATTTGCTACAGTGACTTCCCTCCTCCAAACACTGAATAATCAATTCCCTAATTTATTTAACCAGTGTACTTTTATAGCTCTCTGGATACTGGCGTAAGAAACGCGCTTCCTGCCCGCAGTGGGGTACGAACCACACCTCACTGTCCTGATCGCTGACCAAAAACTTACTGGGACTCTTGCGTGTGTTGAATAAACAAAAAGACATCCCAAGTCAACCAGCTCGTGTCCAGGAGTTATGAATGTCTGTGCAGAACACCATAGACTTTTATTGTCACTAAACAATGACCAATACCCAGTCAACTAGGAAAACATTATTTCAAAACAGTATTAAATGTCTGCTTATGTGTAATTATAGACAAGATGCTGCTTTTTACATATTTTAATGATTTTGTATAATTAAGCTTCCTTAATTTGTATCAGTTAGCCCATGGTGTAATTTATTGATTTCTTTTTATTTTGTTTTTTGGGCCATACCTGTTGATGCTTCTGGGGCTCACAGGGGTGGAGGGGGGAACCACATGGGGTGCCAAGGCTTGAGCACAGGAAGTGCCCTACCCTCTGTACTATCTCTGGAACATCCCTTCCCCCAGGGTATAAGTTAAAAATGTTATGTTTCAGATACCCTTCCTTAACAACTATGAATCAACGTTCTTTGCTTCCATTTTGTGCCTAGAACACATGGCAGTTTATCACCCTTATGGTATAATAGCTATGCAGTAGTTATTAACTCTTTATGGTTAGCTCTTAATGCTTTAACTAGTAAGATAGGGAAGGCTGAAGTTATATAAGGAATTTGAATCAAATTTATAGCTTATTCATAGCACTTCATTTGGAGGTTTGTTTGATTTTTAAGTCAGTAAAACTTGTAGGTGTGTGTTAATTTGTCATTTCAAGAGTCTTGGGGCGGGAGCGATAGCCCAGCGGGTAGGGCGTTTGCCTTGCATGCGGCCGGCCTGTGCCGGCCCGGGTTCGAATCCCGGCATCCCATATGGTCCCCGAGTACCGCCAGGAGTAATTCCTGAGTGCAGAGCCAGGAGTAACCCCTGAGCGTCGCCGGTGTGACCCAAAAAGCAAAAAAAAAAAAAAAAAAAGAGTCTTTAATGTGCAGTGACTACAGAGGCAATTAATATGGATATAAAGAAAACTGTAACAGGAACACTAAACTATGGGTTCCAATTCAGGAAGAGTGTGTGACTTTGCGTACATTGTTTAACCTCTCTAAAACCTGGTTCTGCACTGCACAATATCGATTATTGTGGTTGTTATTTTGGCCGGGGCCTCACCTGCTGGTGCAGGGGCTTCCCTCTAGCTCTGTGTCAGGAGTCTCGTGTGACTGTGCTCAGGGGATTGTATGCGGTGCCAGGGATTGAACCTGGGTTGGCCACATGCGAGGTAAGAGCCTTAGCTGCTGTACTAGGCCTGTGGCCTAGGATTTTGTAACATGAGTACATGGATTCTCTGTAGCCCCCAAGAGTTCTGGCATCCCATCCCAAGAGCTCAAGGTAGAAAAGTCAAAGCTGCACTTTCACAAAGTGACAAGTGATGAATATCTGAATCCTATTTCAGTGTTTGGTATACTTTTCTTTTATTTCTTAACTAATCCATTGCCTATTGTTTCCTAATTGCAGTCTTTTGGGGTAAGGAGCAGTCTTTCAAGCAGTACCCAAAGCCACTACCAGAGATAGTAGGCCTCTCCCCGTGCTGATCTTGCCGAACAGTATTGGGGCCATACTCTACTAGTGCTGAGGGCCATGGAGTGCCAGGAATTGACTGTGAGGCCTCTGCCTGCCATGCACTCACTCCTTTTGAACCCTCTTCCCCAGCCCTTGAAGTGAAAGATTGATGTCCTGGTAGTACAAGATTTAACGTCTCAAATATTTCTAGGGAGTGAAAGATAAAACCAACAAACAAATGAAAAACAGCCTTTAAGAACACTATCTTTTCAGCCTTCTTAAAGGAGAGTCATTGTAATGGTAGCTGAACTAATGGCTGTGTCTTTCCTTTGTAGCTGGTATTTTTCTAAACCAAATTGTCTTGGATGGAGTAATGCATAGTTGTAATTTTATATTCTGAATTTTTCCTTTTTGTTTATAGTTTATTCTCTGCATTGTGATGAAAGTCAGTCATTGAATTTTAAAGAGCCTGATGGAGTGACTTGATGTAGTATGTACAGTATCACAAGTACAGTAGTCAGTTGATGTAGTGTGTGTACAGTATCACACACAGTAGTCAGTTGTAGTGTGTGTACAGTATCACACATGGTAGGCACTTGATGTAGTGTCCATAGTATCACACACAGTAGGCGGTTGATGTAGTGTGTATGGTATCACACACAGTAGGCAGTTGATGTAGTGTGTATAGTATCACACACAGTAGGCATTTGATATGTGTATAGTATCACATACAGTAGGCATTTGATGTATGTATAGTATCACACACAGTAGGCAGTTGATGTAGTGTGTTTAGTATCACACACAGTAGGCAGTTGATGTAGTGTGTATAGTATCACACACAGTAGGCATTTGATGTGTGTATAGTATCACACAGTAGGCATTTGATGTGTGTGTGTATAGTATCACACACAGTAGGCAGTTGATGTAGTGTGTACAGTATCACCCACAGTAGGCAGTTGATGCAGTGTGTACAGTATCACAGTAGGCAGTTGATGTAGTGTATATTCAGTACCATGCACAGTAGGCAGTTGATATAGTGTGTATAATATCACAAGCAGAGTAGGAAGTTATGACTGGAATTGAGTCTTACAGTTATATAAAAATACCTGTTTAAAAGACCCATTAACAAATCCTAGGGTTTTCCCTGCCAGTATTGATTTAAGGTGAGGTACTTTAATAGTCTAAGCATTAACACTGAGATTTTTTAGTTGAGTAAAACTGAAGATGATATAAAACAAGGGTATTCTCTCTCTCTCTCTCTCTCTCTCTCTTTTTTTTTTTTTTTTTGCTTTTTTGGTCACATATGGCAGTGCTCAAGGGTTACTCCTGGCTCTGCATCCAGGAATTACTCCTCACGGTGCTTGGAGGACCATATGGGATACCGGGGACCTAACCCTGGTTGGCCGAATGCAAGGCAAACGCCCTACCCGCTGTGCTATCGCTCCAGCCCCAAAGGGTATTCTCTTTTATGATCACCATAAAAATTCCCAATCAGGAAACCAACTCTATACACCAATTGATAGACCCCAATCAGATGCCATCAAATGTCTTTTCACCAACTATCCTAACACTGTGTTTTTACTTTTATGGTCCAAGATTCCATTTGTGAAGCCACATTTATGTTGTTGCCGTTGTATGTGAGTCAGTCTTAGAGTCTAGAGCAGTTCTTCAGTCTTTCTTGCTTTGACTGCTTTTACAATTTACAATTGTAAACTGAATTTACAATTTTCATTCCAGTGGGAACTACTCAAGCTGCATTACTTAACTAGTGTGATATTTCTTAATCATCAGACTTCTGATCATGCTTTCTTGGCCAGCTTATCGCAGAAGTGAATCAAGACATAGGAGTGTAAAGTCACTGGTGTAGTTAGCGGCTTTCTGCCCTCCTAATTTGATGGCAGAGTGCTCTGAGCATCCAGCTCATTGTCCCCTTTCTTTCTTCATAAGGGTACAGTCAGTCATGACTCTTTATAAGGAAGAAATGTTACTGATAAGAATTTTTGGCATGGGAACAATTATACCATATTTCCTAAGGAAATTATCTTCTTAGTTCACTGGAAGTATTAAAGATCAGTGTAATCCTCCATCCCCAAATAAAAAAAGTAAAATAATAAAAATGGGAGCCCAAGCAGCAGCTCAAGGGGCTGAGCCCATGCTTGTGCGGAGGAGGCTTGCTTTGGTCCATGGCACCACCTGATCCCACATAGCAGTGTGACCTGTGTGGAGATTTGTGTAAGACTACAAGTTTAAAACTTGTGTTTCTGGTTTTCCCCTTTTTAGCCTATTTCCTTTTTAACATAGTTACCCAAACTCCTCAATGAATTGCTGTCCCTGAAAAAAGAATTGGCGTTTGGATTCTGGATCTCCTTTGTCCACTGCAAGGATTTTGGTTAAATACTAGTTTCCATTCTAGATTATGCTCAGTACGGCATCTTTATTATTTTATTTTATTTTATAATACCACTGTGAGATATTCAGTTGCAAAGCTGTTTATGATTGGGTTTAAGTCATACAGTGTTCCAGCACCCATCCCTCCACCAGTGCCCATTTCCCACCACAAGTGTCTCCTGATTCCTCCCCCTCCCACAGTATGCCTCTATGGCAGGAACTTTGCCTCTTCTCTCTCTCTCTCTCTCTCTCTCTCTCTGTCTCTCTCTCCTTTTTACATATTGTGCCTTGCAATACATTCATTTAGAGGTTACCATGTATATCCCTTTGCCTACATTCAATGCTCAGTTCTAGTCTGGTGTTACCATTTCCAACAATTACTAGCACACTGGCCCCTTCTCTGTTTTACCTAACCTCTGATTCCCACACACTTGTAGATTCAGTCTTCCTGGTCCATGGTCTAACATAAAAATATGCAAAAGGCATACAGAAAAGAGACAAACATTTCACTTATAAATATGAAACAGAGGGTTGGCAAATTACTGCACCTGGTTAGGAGATGGACACCTGACAGAGGGCTGTGAACAATGGGTAATCCAACATCCAGCCATTTTGGTGTATTGGTTTTTGTTTCTAGGAACTTTATTTTGGACTTTTTAGGGTCTTGTTTGTATAATATTGTGTCATCTGAAAATAGTGGTAATTTGACTTCTTTTTCAATTTGGATTCTTTGATTTTTTTTTCTTGCTTGATTGCTATCACTTGATCACTTGAATCCCGTTATTCATCGATTTGCTCGAGCAGGCGCCAAGCAAATCAATGAATAACGGGATTCAAGTGATCAAGTGATCAAGGATAGCAATCAAGCAAGAAAAAGGAAATATTTCTTTTTATAGGATATAAATAGATATCCTATAAAATATTAGTAATACAGAGGAAATACTTTTCTTTCTTTTTTTAATTTATTTTTTATTTTATTTTTTAAATTTTTATTATACCACCGTGAGACATACAGTGTTCATAATTGGTTCTTGGTAATACAGTATTCCAGCACCCCTCCCTCCACCAGTGCCCCATTTCCACCACCAGTGTACCCCACCCCCTCCCTCCCACCCCCCAGGCTGCCTCAATAGAGGTGCCCCTGTTTCCTCTCTCTTTCTCTCTCTGTCTCTCTCTCTCTGTCTCTGCATCTCTCTCCCTCTTATTTTACACATTGTGGCTGGCCCTGCAGGTATTTAGAGTTTATCACTTAAGTCTCTTTGTGTATATTCAATGGTGAGTTTTAATCTGCTATTACCATTTCCCACACTTAGTAAAACACTGGCATCTATTTATATCCTATTAATGAATGCAGACATTCTATATCTGTCCTTTTCCTTCTGACTAATTTCACTCAGCATGATAGTCTCCATGTCCATCCATTTGCAGGTAAATTTCATAATTCCATCTTTTCTGACAGCTGCATAGTATTCCATAGTGTAGATGAACCATAGTTTCTTTAGCCAGTCCACAAGGAAATATTTTCAATCTTTCACTATTCCTAACAATACTGACTGTGGGTTTGTTATAGATGGCTATTACTATATATAATATATAATGTAATATAATATATAAAATATTATAATATGTATACTGGTAATAATATATGTGCACATGTATACATATATACACAATATGACTATTCACCATTTGAAAAAAAATTTTTACAATGAACATGAAGAGATAACCAACCTCATCCCACAGCAACTTATAGATTTCCGGCATAAACTCAATCTTCGGGTAAGGCAAAGAAGATAAATATATATGTATATTTTTAAGTAAATGTTAATTTGTTCAGATTTAGTATTAATACTTAACCAACTAGAATGAAATTAAATTTCTTTTTTTAATGATCACTGAACTATCTGATAGAGTAATAATTCTGTGGGTTCACTTGATTTTATTTTTGTCTCTAGCTGCTGCTTCAGCTTAGACATTTTTTTCTTTCATGTAACATACATGCATGCGCTACATGTTCTGTTGCAATAGTGAGTTACCTATGACCTTAAAGTTAAGTTAGCACACATTTCTTCATTGTGCATATTCTTCTAAGAACTTTATTGGATAGGCTAGTGATGAAAGTTAAAAACCTGCAAGAGGAAGGAAGATTTAATAAAACACACTATGGACCGGAGCAATAGCACAGTGGGTAGGACGTTTTCCTCACACACGGCCAACCCAGGTTTGACCCCGGCATCCCATACGGTCCCTGAACATCGCCAGGAGTAATTCCTGAGTGCAGAGTCAGCAGTAACCCCTGAGCATCGCCATGTGTGACCCCAAAGGAAAACAAAACAAAATTATAAAGTCTTACAATATATTGTAATCAGTACATGTTTACCGGAGGTGTTTAAAAGAGTATGCCTCCCGCTCGGCAAGCCTGGCAAGCTGCTCGAGTTGTATTTGATATCCCAAATTCCAGTAACAATTATATTAGGTCATTCCCATGACCTAATATAATGGTTTGAGGCTCTTTATGTTCCTGTAGCAAGCCGATGCCCTTGGCTCTACTGGCATGAGACAGGACATATGGAGATATTACTGGTGCCCGCTCTAGCAAATAGATGATTAACGGGAAGATGGTGATCATGATTATATTTAAATTACATATATATTAGTAATTATATGTTACACATGTATACCATATACACACAGATACAAACATATATACACACATATATTTTTTTTAATTTTGAGAGGTTCACACTTGGAGATGCTCAGAGGTTACTCCTGGCTTTGCATTCAGGAATTACTCTAAGTGGTGCTAAGAGGATGCTGGGGATCAAACCTATTTCAGCTGCATGTAAGACAGATGCCCTATCTACTATGCTTTCGCTCCAGCCCCCACCTATTAAAACCTTTTTGAAAATATCGCATCCAGTCTTCCTTTTAAAAAAATTTAGGTACTGCAATTTTCGGTATTCATAATTCTAACTTCACAGGTATATGGACAGGTTAATCTTTGACTTAGGGGCAAAATGTGTGAAGCAGTGCAAAAAGAACCTCTTCAAGTGGCGCTGATAAAACTGGCCAGTCACATGTAAACATTGAACTCAGACCCCTTGCTAACACCATGTACAAAGGTCATCACCTGATCAATTGATATACCATTATTCATCGATTTGCTCGAGTGGGCACCAGTAATATTTCCATTTGACCCTATCATGTGCCAGTGTAGCCCAATGGCATCTGGTTGTTTCAGGAATGCGAAGAGCCTTGAACCATTTGCTCAGGGTCTTAACAAGGAAGTCTGACCATCTTGTAGGTGGGCGGACACGTGACCTTTTGATATCCAGTGGGATCCAGTTGGTAACGGCTCTGGTCCAGCGGTCGTCATCAATTCGCATTACATGTCCAGCTCATCTGACTTTTGATCAGCATCTTTGATTTTGGAACAGCGTCGTAGATTGGTGTTCTGGATTCCTTCTTTCACTTGAGTGAGGAGTGATATTCCAAGCATAGCTCTTTCGATTCCTCTTTGGTACACTCGAATAGCATTCTCATCCTGCTTTCGTAGGGCCCAGGTCTCTGAGGCATATGTTAATGCAGGGAGAATGGTGAGGTCAAAGAGATGTGCCCGGAGCGGGAGGTTCTTTGTTATTTTAGCTATTTCTTCAAGGTTTTTGAAGGCAGTCCATGCCGCTCTTTTTCTCCTGCACAACTCAGGTTTTAAGTCATTCATCATGTTGACTTCTTGACCTAGGTACACATAGCTGCTGCATTCAGAGATGTTTGTTCCATTGAGAGTGAATGGAGCCTCTGGAACTAGTTCATTTTTCATGATTATAGTTTTGTTGAGATTCAGCTGTAGACCTATCTTTCCACATTCTCAAAGTCAGCCAGCATTTGTGCCGCTTGGCTGATGTTTAGTGTTATTAGAACGATGTCATCAGCGAAGTGAGGTGGTTTAGTTGCCGACTGTCTATCTTCACTCCCATTCCTTCCCATTCTAATTGTCACATGATGTTCTCGAGGGTGGCACTGAAGAGTTTTGGTGAAATGGTATCACCCTGTCGAACCCCTCTTTTGATATCGATGATCACTTCTTTGTAGAATGGTGAGATCCTGGTGGTAAACCCGTAATACAGCTCACGAAGGATCTTGATGTATTGGGTTTGAATGCCCTGTTTGACTAGGGGCTTCGATGACTACTTCAGTCTCCACAGAATCAAAGGCTTTCTTTAAATCAATGAACGTGTCTTCGAGATCACTAATTCTTTCTTGGAGAAGATTATGTTGAGCGAAATTAGCCAGAAGGAGAGAGACAGTTACAGAATGACTGCATTTATCTGCATAACATAAATATATAGGTACATATTATGATACAATATCCAAGGTCAAGTGAAACATACATCAGGAGGTCCTGTCAAAGGTGGAAATTATCACAAACGTGTGGGAGTCAGAGGCTAGGTAAGACAGAAAATGGAACAGTGTGCTAATAATTGTGAGGGTACTAATGCCAACCTAGAACTGAGCATTAAATAGAGGCAAAAGGATACACATGACAACCCTTTAATGTATGTTCTGTAATCCATAGTCTGGAGAGGAAGGAAAAGAGAAAGATAGAGAAATGGAAAGAAATAAAGAACCTGCCATGGAAGAGGGCTGGGGGAGGGGGAGGGAACCGGGGACGTTGGTGGTGGGAGATGGGCACTGGTGGCGGGATGGGTGCTGCTACACTGTATGACCAAAACCCAAATATGAACTTTTTAATTGTATATCTTTGTAATTGTAAAAATAAAAAAAATTAAAAAAAATAAATCAGTGAACGTGAGACAGAGCGGCATCTGGAACTCCCTACAAACTTCAGTGAGCTTGGTTACCGTGTGAATATGGTCGATCGTGCTGAATCCTTTTTCAGAAGCCAGCTTGCTTGCATGGTTGCTCTTCATCTAATGTTCTGCCAATCCTGTTCAGGATGACTCGAGTGAACAGTTTGGAGATAAAGACAACAGGCAGATGGGGTGATAGTTGCCAAATGTCGTGAATGTCTCTCTTCTTGAATAGTAGAACTGGTTTCCCATTGGGAGTGTATCTTATATTCAGATAGGTAGCGTGTGAAGAGCCAAGTTAGTGTATTAATGAGTACTGACGGCATATTCTTCAGGTGTTCGAGTCTGATCATGTCTTGGCCTGGTACTGTTCCTTTCTTTGCCGATGAAATGGCATGTCGGATTTCAGAAGGGAGAATGCTGGGAATGACATATCCATCCTGCGGAATTTGGTATGTGGGTAGGTGGACGTGGCTATCAAAGAGATCTGTGTAGAAGTCATGGATAATCTTCACATCGGGACCCATGGCCTAGAATGGAACAAACAGGGTGAGAGACTATCTGAGTTCATCATATCCACAAAGACAATTCATGGGAACTCATAGTTCCAAAAGGCTGAATTGAAACGTTGGACATGGGAATCTCCCCGGTGGACAGTTCCACAATGAGATTGACCACATAATCTTCAATCGAAGGTTTTGCCTGACCAATGTTGCTGTCATCCAAAGTTCCAAACAGGATTGGACCACCGTCTCCCTTCGTGCAAAATTCTACTTCACTCAATGGGGAGAAAAGGCTGCAAAGTTTAAGAAGAGAACTACCAGAACGGCCACTAACTGGGAACTTTTTGGCACCATTGCAGCAACATGGAAAGATGCTATCATTGACGACATTGACGACATTGATGACTGGTTCAGCACCTCCATGGTTGCGTGA
Organism: Cryptotis parvus; assembly: GCA_021461705.1. Classification (NCBI taxonomy): domain Eukaryota; kingdom Metazoa; phylum Chordata; class Mammalia; order Eulipotyphla; family Soricidae; genus Cryptotis; species Cryptotis parvus. Next base: position 14,822 of record JAJIBD010006797.1, on the reverse strand, counting down.
AGAATGCCGAGAGAGAGAAGGACACAAAAGGACTCCTGTCTTCAAAAACTCTCGAGCTCATTCACCAACATGGTAAGGCGCAAGCCTCAGGTGACCAGATGCTAATGCCCAAGCTTGCAAAGCAGTGCAGAGAAGCGATAAAGGAAGACCTCAAAGAGAGAACAGCAGAAGTGCTGGAGGATGCAGCGGAAGCCGGGAAAAGCATTCACAATGATCGCCTGTCCTTCGCCAACTATAAGACAAAAATGACTGCCTTCCGACGTCCTGATGGATCTATCAAATCTTCCAGTAAGTAAATGGAAATTATCCATGACAAAGGTCATAACAAAAGGAATTAATGACCTTGATATCACACTTAGAGGCAGTTTCAGCGAACCACCGCCAAGCAAAGAAACGCAAACATAAACAAATGGGACTGCATCAAATTAAAATGCTTTTGCACTATAAAAGAAATGGTGACCAGAATTAAAAATTCCACAAATTGGGAGAAATGATTTTTTCACCTCTCATCTGACAGATTAATTCATCAGTAGAACTTTACAAGAAAAAAAAAAAAAGAAGCCCAACCCCATCAGAAAATGGAAAGAAGAGTTGAACAGAAACTTTTTCAGAGAAGAGATCAGATGACCAAAAGTTATATAAAAAATGGTCAGCATCATTCATCATAGGGACATGCAAATCAAAACAACAGTGAGGTATCATCTCACACCAGTGATGTTGATACACATTACAAAGGTTAAAAACAATCAGTGTTGGCTGGGAGTGGAGCCCTCCTTTAATGCTTTTAAACAAACTAGGAATTAATCATATGATCCAGCAGTCCCACTTCTTGGAATTTACCCCAATGACTCAAAAAGTCTCTTTATAATACAGCAGGTAGAGCATTTGCCTTGCACACGGCTCACCCAGGTTCAGTCCCTGGCATCTCATATGGTTCCCTGAGCACTTCCAGGACTAATTCCTGTGTGCAGCGCCAGGAGCATTACAGGGTGTGACCCAAAAAAGAAAAAAAAAGGTCTCTTTAGAAAAGACATCTACATTCCCATGTTCATTGCAGCACTGTTCAAAAATATTAGCAAACAGTATCCAAAGACTAATCAAAAAGATTATACATCACGACCAAGTAGGATTCATCCCCAGAATGCAATGATGGTTCACCATTCGCAAGTCAATCAACATAATACATCATATCAATAAGAAAAAAATGAAAACCACATGATCATATCAATAGATGCAAAGAAAGCATTTGACAAGATCCAACACCATTCATAATTAAAACCCTCCAAAAATGGGAATTGAAAGAACCTCCTCAATATAGTCAAATATATACAAATAACGAGAGAGAAGAACGGGATATTAAAACGATTCCATTCACAACTGTGCCAAAGAAAATCAAATACCTAGGAATCAGCTTAACCAAGTGTGTAAAGGACCTGTACAAAGAAAACTACAAAACTTCAAGAAATAAAAGAGGACACGTGGAAATGGAAACATATTCACCCCATTCATGGATGGGGAGAATCAACATTGTCAAAATGGTAATACTCCCTAGAACTTTGTATGGATTCAATGCAGTTCCTATAAGGATACCTATGACATTCTTCAAAAGAAATTGACCAAACACTCCTGAAATTCATCACTATCACTATCACTGTCTTCCCATTAATCATCTATTTGCTAGAGTGGGCATCAGTAATATCTCCATATGTCCTGATTCATGCTAGTAGAATCCAAAGGCATCCGCTTGCTCCAGGAACATAAAGAGCCTCAAACCATTATATTAGGTCACGGGAATGACCTAATATAAATGTTACTGGTATTTGGCATATAAAATACTACACGAGCAGCTTGCCAGGCTTGCCGTGTAGGTGGCATGCTGTTGTAGTTACCTCTAAATAAAGCATATATTGATGAACCGCCTGGCCGTGATAGTCTGGTCTGCTGGGTGGAGTTGTGACGAGAGGGATGTCCGGATGTGGAAAATGGCAGGTCCCATGGAGTAGGGGAGGGTGGTCTGGCTTGTTGTGAGGCTTTGCTGGGTGGCAGGTCTCCCAGGTGCCTCACAAGCAGCTGGGTACAGGGAGAGCAAGTAGCAGCTCTGCCCCATGTCTGAGAGTCTCTGGTTCAGCATACCTGGTCCGGATTGGAAAAAAAAAAACTGCTGCAGGGTGGCTGTGGATGATCCAGGCTGTGATAGTCTGGTCTGCTGGGTGGAGTTGTGACAAGAGGGAAGTCCGGATGTGGAAAATGGCCGGCCCCATGGAGTAGGGGAGGGTGGTAGAATCTAGACACGGCACCTCAGCTTCAGGCAGTCTATGAGCTCACTGATCACTTTTGTGGCACTAATGGGAAGTATTTGGTCAGTGACATCATGAAATAAGCAACAAGCTGAAGCTCCGTGTAGCTCGTAGACCTAGACTCAGCACCTCAGCTTCAGGCAGTCTGCGAGCTCACTGATCACTTTTGTGGCACGAATGGGAAGTGTATGGTCAATGACATCATGAAATAAGCAGCAAGATGACTCTGAAGATCTGGATAGCTCAGATGGAATAATAAACCCCCATGGATAGCTAAAACAGTCCTTGGGAAAAAGAAGATGGGAGGCATCACTTTTCCCAACTTCAAACTTTACTACAAAGCAGTAGTAATTAAAAACTGTGGTATTGGAATAAAACAGAGCTGTGAACCTATGGGATAGAGTTGAGTATCCTGACACCCATCCTCAAACACATGATCATTTAATCTTTGGTAAAGGTGCAAAGAGTCTGAGATGGAGCAAGGAAAGCCTCTTCAACAAGTGGTGCTGGGAAAACTGGGCAGCTACATGTGAAAAACTGAATTTGAACCTCTAACACAATGTACAAAAATCGTATCAAAATGAATTAAAAATCTCAAAATCTTACCTGTATCCATAAAGTATGCCGAAGAGAATATAGGAAAAACCACAACGTTGAGCTAAAGACATCTTCAAAGATGAACACTAACGGAGCAACTAGAAGCAAAGATAAACATATGGATTACATGAAACTAAAAAGCTTCTGCACCTCAAAAGAAACAGTGATCAAGATACAAAGACAGTCCACAGAATGGGAAAGAATATTCACCCAATACCCATCTGATAAGGGGTTAATATCCAGGATGTATTAGGCACTGGCAGAACTTTACAAGAAGAAAACAAACAACCCCATCAAAAAATGGGGAGAAAAAATGAACAGAAACTTCAACAAGGAAGAAATTCGAATGGTCAAAAAAACATATGAAAAAATGCTCATCATCACTAATCATCAGAGAGATGCAAATCAAAACAACAATGAGATATCATTTTACACCACAGAGACTGGCACATATCCAAAAAAGCAAGAACAACAAGTGCTGGCGTGGATGTGGGGGGGGAAAGGGGACATTCATCCATTGTTGTGGGAATGCCGGCTAGTACAGCCTTTCTGGAAAACAATTTGGAAATTCCTCCAAAGACTAGAAATTGAGCTCCCATTTAACCCAGCCATACCACTCCTGGGAATATACATTGGAAAGCCAAAAACACAGCGGAAACACCGTCCTCACTTTTATTTTCATAGCAGCACTATTACATTAGCCAGAATCTGGAAACAACCAGTATGTCCGAGAACTGATGACTGGATAAAGAAACTTTGGTACATCTACACAATGGAATACTATGCAGCTGTTAGGAAAAATGAAGTTATGAAATTTGCCTATATATGGATGGACATGGAGAGAATCATGTTGAGTGAAATTAGAAGGAAAAAGATATAGAATGACTGCATTTATTTGCGTGAAATTGTATATATGTATATAATGATAGCAATATCCAAAGTCATGCGAAATATGGATCAGGAGGTCTTGTCAAAGGTGGAGATTACCACAAACGTGCGGGAGTCAGAGGTTAGGTAAGACAGAGAAGGGAACAGTATGCTAATAATTGTTGAAAGTGCTAATACCAGCCTAGATCTGAGCATTAAATACAGGCAAAAAGATACACATGATAACCTCTAAATATATATATTACAACCCACAATGTGTAAAAGAAGGAAGAGAGAGAGAGAGAGAGAGAGAGAGAGAGAGAGAGAGAGAGAGAGAGAGAGAGAGAGAGAGAGAGAAAAGAGATAAAGAACCTGCCATAGAGGCAGGCTAGGGGGATTGGGGACATTGGTGGTGGGTAATGGGCACTGGTGGAGGGATGGATGCTGGAACACTTTATGACAAAACCCAAACATGAACATCTTTGTAATTGTATATCTCACGGTGGTATAATAAAATATTAAGAAAAAAAGACTCTCCACCCTAACAATCCTGTTATCTATTAGACTCATACCTCTTAGGTGGGCTGGGCGAAAGGGAGTAAGTAAATTCACGAGGCTCCTGCTGGGCCTCCTTCCTCCTCCCATCTAAGCTTTTCCTAAAGCCCTTGTTTCCTCAGAATTTGGGTATTCCTGGGTCATATGTGATGTTGTTCAGGGGCTCTTCCTGAGCTGTTACTCTGGGGTCACTCCTGGCAGTGGTGTTGAGGGACCATTCAGTGAGTGCTAGGGTTTGAGTCCAGGCCTCCCTACATGCAGCCTGTCCAATTACCTTTCCGGCCTCAAAGATACTTCCCTTTTAAGACTGAATATGGGGCTAGAGCCATAGAACAGAGATAGGAGTTGGTTTGCATGTGGCCCACCTGGGTTTGATCCCTGCACCCCCTAGGAACTCTCAAGCCCCACCAGGAGTGATCCCTGATCAAAGAGCCAGGAGTAATAGCCCCTAAGCACTTCTGGGGGTGTACCCCCAATAGACTGATTAATATCCCTTGTACCTGTGGACTACGTGGTACACGTGCGTGAATAATATCCCTGCTCCTGTGGACTATGTGTATACACGCACATGAATAATATCTCTGTATCTGTGGACTCTGTGTACACGCACATGAATAATAATCCTGAACCTGTGGTTAAAAAATAAACCTGACTGCTTAGTATTTATCATTGCAATTCATAAAATATTTTCCATTTTTATAGTGAGAAGAGGAGATTGGACCTGGAAAGGAAACTTTATGAATATAATCAGTCTGACACATGTCGGTAAGATGACAGTTTTTAGACCCTTTTGCTCTTTTAACCAATAAAAATTTAATCCTAATGTGTATTATAATACTTTTAGTGCTTTTACTGTCGTCATCTTTTGTTTTATTTCATTTTGGATCACACTTGATAGTGCTTGAGGTCACTCCTGGAAGTGCTCTGGGAACTATGCAGTGCCAAGTTTGAACCCAACTGAACTGGGTCTACAGCTTACCCCTCAGAACTCCCCTTCTGGCCCTACCATGCTCTTATTTTTAGTGTGGAAGAAAATATTTCAATAAATATGATTATAAATATAAGCATGTTTAGTATATCAGGGAAAGAGTTCATGCCTTGTATGCTGGAAGCCTGTTTTTTATCATTTTTATTGAGGTCCCATGATTTGCAATACTATCCCCAACACCTCCTCCCGAGGTAAAGTCATTTCTATAGATAAAATCTCCAATTCTGATGACTTTGGTCATTTGTTGCTTCCTTGATGTGTCTCTATGCACATATGAGAGAGATCATCTTTGGTTGTGGAGGTGAAGACCTAACACACATATCAATGAGTAAAGCAAAATTGGAGTTCCATAAAATTGTAAATCAGTGATAAGATTTGAATAACAATTTCAAAACTATATATATTGCTTTTTTGTAGGTATATGAAGTTGAAAAATTAATAGTGTGAATAATTTTATCTTAATACATTTAAGGATTTATATACTTGATACAAATCCTACAGATTTATGCTTTGGTGAGAGTGAGGAGAGAGAATTTAGTATCCACTGACTTTTGTCTAAAAATATATTCATTGAAGGGAGGGCCCTTTCTTAATCTAATGGTGGCAACCATATGCACCATGAATGAAGACTGTACTAAATGGCAAAGTGCTGAGAATTTCATCTTGTCTTTTAAAGAAGCTCCTTTTTTTATATAGAGGCTGCTAATGCTTTATTATATATTTTTTACTTTATTTAAACACCGTGATTTACAAAGTTTTTCACAATACAGTTGTTAGAATCATTGTTCAACACCAGTCCCACCACCAGTGTGCCCCTACTACCACCAGAGACCTTAATTTCCTTCCCACCCCTATCCCCGTGCCTGCTCCCTTAGCTGGCACTAATTATATTGACCATTACAGCACATATATGGGAATGGTATCGAAGTCATGACTTTTTTTCTGGGTTGTTATATGCTAGTCTGGCTGATTTCTTGCATTCACTTTCTAAGTTTCTAGACTGTAGTGGGTTTCTACTAGTCAATCCCAGGCCCACCACCACTGCACCTACGGCCAACACTTATTTCAAATTTTTTCTCAACCTCTGTTTGAACTTGTCCTATGCATACACTGAATAATATATTCTGTATTGCTTGTTGCAGCTAATTCTCTAAATATGGTCAGTAAATATCACTTATATCACTTGTCTTCTCATTGTTCATCGATTTGCTTGGGCAGGCACCAGTAATGTCTCCATTCATCCCTATTGCATGCTAGTGTAGCCCAGTGGCATCTGCTCAGTCCAGGAACACAAAGAACCTCAAACCGTTCGTTCATGTCATGGCAATGAGTTCTATTATTATTACTGTTTTTGGCATATCAAATATGACATGAGTAGCTTGCCCGGTTCTGCCATGTATGCAGGATACACACAGTAGTAGATAGGCGCTCAGTTCTTGCATTTACTGATGTACTGCATGGCTGTGCTCAACGGGGAGAGCTGTAGCAGCTCTGCCCCATGTATCTGTGTCTCTGGTTCATGGCTGACAGCCGGGAGCAGCTTGAGGTGGATCCACTGGGCCTCCCAAAAGGGACAGAGGTGGGTAAAGGGACCTCAGCTTCATCTCCATAGAAACCTGGTGACTTTAGCCACCAAGACCCGCATACCTGGGCTTGAAATCGGCTACTCTCTTGGGTGGAGCTATGACGAGCTGTGGAGTCTGGACATTGAAAATGGCTGCCATTGTGGTGCAGGGGTTTCTTTGATCTTCCAAAACTATTGGGGTGGTGGGCCAGGGCCAGAACCCGCCCTCCCTTCAATGAATATATTTTTAGACAAAAGTCAATGGATACTATTAAATCTCCATTGTGCCGATTGAGCCTGCTGTATAGGAAATTATCGGTATATTCCCACAGAACACACATTTTGCCCACACACTTGAGTTTGTATGCCCCATTCTTAATTCTATGAGATGTAATAGGATACCTGCTATATCAGTATAACAGACTTTGAGATTAAAGAAGCTCCTTTAATGTTCTTGCAAAACTGGTTTCAAGGCATTGAATTCCATAGCTGTTGGGAGTCCAATTTTTGATACCCAGCACTGCAGTGGTTTCCCAAGTCCTGCCAGAACAGCTCCCAAGTACCATTGGATATAGCCCCTAAAAACCCAAAGGGGAAAGACAATATACTTCGTTTAAATTAGTATAAGATAAAATATATTGGGGCGGAGCAACGATACAGTGGGTAGGGCAAGCATCCTTGCACTTGCCTGGCATGGGCCGACCTGGGTTCGATACCCGGCATCTCATATGGTCCCCCGAGCACCGCCAGGAGTAATTTCTGAGTGCAGAGCCAGGAGTAACCCCTGAGTGTTTCAAGGTGTGATCCCCAAAGCCAAAAAAAAAAAAAGATAAAATTTATTTTTGCTAGTCGATATTTGTATAATTTCAAAATGTGTATCTATTAAGGTATAAGATACAGTATGAATTTAAATACATTGTCTTCACATGGTGTCTCTTCTGTTCATGGATATATGACTTAACATTATCATGACCAAATGATAATGTACATATTACCCTTCTTTAATCTTAAGAGCAAACATTAAAAATTTTAAATTTTATTTGGAGGCATTTGTGTTTGGGATCATACCCAGCTGTGCTCAGTGCTTAGCTGTTGATTTAGTGTTCAGGGATCACGCCTGTCAGTGCTTGGGGTGGATGATGTGAAGTATTAGGATTTGAACAGAGGCAAGACAAGCAAAACAAGCACCTTAACCCCCACCTTTATTTATTTTTTTAATTGAATCATTGTGAGATACACAGTTACAAAGCTATTCGTGATTGGGTTTCAGTCATACAATGTTCCAAATACCCATCCCTCCAACAGTGTACATTTCTCCTTTTTAAAAAATTAAAAAATTTTTTTTTTGCTTTTTTTGTCACACCTGGCAGTGCTCAGGTGGAAATAATTCTCATTCAGGAATTATTCCTGGCAGTGCTTTGGGAACCATCTGGGATGTTGGGGATCAAACCCATGTTGGCCATGTTCTCTCTCTCTCTCTCTCTCTCTCTCTCTCTCTCTCTCTCTCTCTCTCTCTCTCTCTCTCTCTCTCTCTCTCTCTCTCTCTCTCTCTCTCTCTCTCTCTCTCTCTCTCTCTCTCTCTCTCTCTCTCTCTCTCTCTCTCTCTCTCTCTCTCTCTCTCTCTCTCTCTCTCTCTCTCTCTCTCTCTCTCTCTCTCTCTCTCTCTCTCCCCCCCCTCTCCCTCTCTCCCTCTCTCCTCTTTGGTATTATGATTTGCAATACAGGTACTGAGAGGTTACCATGTTTTGTTCCTTTGTCTGCTTTCAGTATTAAGTTCTTATCCAGAGTGATCATTTCCCACTGTTGTTCCTTCTCCCTCCCAATGCCTTCTTCCCCAGCACTTGAGGCACACTCCTGGGCCAATCCTCCTGGCCCTAGTTTCTACTGTCCAAGGTCTCAAACCTCATTTAACTCAGCATGATACACTCTAGATCTACTCACTTATAAGCAAATATCAAGACTTTGTTCTTCCTGATGGCTGCATAGGATTCCATTGTGTAGATTTGCAATAGTTTCTTTATCCAGTCTTCTGTTCTCAGGCTCTCCTCAGGTTGTTTCCAGATTTTGGCTCTTGTGAATAGTGCTGCAGTAAACATAGAAGTGTATATTTTTCTTTTTTTTCTGCAGTGTGTTTTTGCATTCCCTGGTGTATTCCCAGAAGTAATACTACTGGATAATATGGAAGCTCAATTTCTAGTTTTTGGAGAAATGTCTATATTGTTTTCCAAAAACGTTCGACCAGTTGGCATTCCCACCAGCAGTGAATGAGACCTCCTTTCTACCACATTGATGCCAGCACTGTTCCTTTTTTTTTTTTTTTTAAATATTTTATTACACCGCCATGTGATATACAATTACAAAGATGTTCATGTTTGGGTTTCCGTCATACAGTGTTCCAGCACCCATCCCTCCACCAGTGCCCATTTCCCAACACCAATGTCCCCACTTCCCTCCCCCTCCCCCAGCCCGCCTCTATGGCAAATTCTTTATCTCTTCTCTTACACATTGTGGATTGCAATACATACATTCAGAGATCATCATGTATATCTTTTTTCCTATATTCAATGCTCAGTTCTAGACTGGTATTATCATTTTTGACAAATATTAGCACACTGTTCTCTTCTCTGTCCTACCCAACCACTGATTCCCACATGTTTGTGGAAGATTCCACCTTTTTTTTTTATTGAAAGATGCTAGGTAGAGCTTTGGTTCTACAGTGTTCCAACACGCACCCTCTGCCCAAACCCATCTCCCATCACCAATGACCCCACCTCCCTCCCCGCTCCCGCACCTCAACCACTTGGCGAGTTCTGTATGTCATTTCTTTCCTCTTTATATCTCCTTCCCAACAAACTTTCCTGCTCTTCGTTGACTGCAATGCATTAAAAGACATTACTGTTTCACTATTTTAGTGGACCGCGCGCTCGAACTGGCTTTGCTCTGTTGATCTGGTCTGAGGCCGTTTCGCAGCGTCCGGACAGCAAACATGGTGGCTAGTGTGGTGGGCGAGTCACATCTGGCTGCTTCCGGGACCCCTCAGAGGTGACGGGCCCACTCCCAAAACCCATCTGCCCTCCTCGGGGTTCCATGGTCAGCTAGGCCCGGCGCAGGCCGAGCGCCAGCCTCCCCAGCCTTCCATGAGGCCCTGTGCTGGCCCGTGGGCAGCTCGCCGGCAGGGCCACCAGGTCCGACAAGATGGAGGGGGGAAGGGACGACCACGCCTCCACTGACGACTTCCCGGTGATTCCCGCCTCTTGGAGCCGCCTACCTGGGCTCGAACTGGCTTTGCTCTGTTGATCTGGTCTGAGGCCGTTTCGCAGCGTCCGGACAGCAAACATGGTGGCTAGTGTGGTGGGCGAGTCACATCTGGCTGCTTCCGGGACCCCTCAGAGGTGACGGGCCCACTCCCAAAACCCATCTGCCCTCCTCGGGGTTCCATGGTCAGCTAGGCCCGGCGCAGGCCGAGCGCCAGCCTCCCCAGCCTTCCATGAGGCCCTGTGCTGGCCCGTGGGCAGCTTCGCCCGGCAGGGCCACCAGGTCCGACAAGATGGAGGGGGGGAAGGGACGACCACGCCTCCACTGACGACTTCCCGGTGATTCCCGCCTCTTGGAGCCGCCTACCTGGGCTCGAACTGGCTTTGCTCTGTTGATCTGGTCTGAGGCCGTTTCGCAGCGTCCGGACAGCAAACATGGTGGCTAGTGTGGTGGGCGAGTCACATCTGGCTGCTTCCGGGACCCCTCAGAGGTGACGGGCCCACTCCCAAAACCCATCTGCCCTCCTCGGGGTTCCATGGTCAGCTAGGCCCGGCGCAGGCCGAGCGCCAGCCTCCCCAGCCTTCCATGAGGCCCTGTGCTGGCCCGTGGGCAGCTCGCCGGCAGGGCCACCAGGTCCGACAAGATGGAGGGGGAAGGGACGACCACGCCCTCCACTGACGACTTCCCGGTGATTCCCGCCTCTTGGAGCCGCCTACCTGGGCTCGAACTGGCTTTGCTCTGTTGATCTGGTCTGAGGCCGTTTCGCAGCGTCCGGACAGCAAACATGGTGGCTAGTGTGGTGGGCGAGTCACATCTGGCTGCTTCCGGGACCCCTCAGAGGTGACGGGCCCACTCCCAAAACCCATCTGCCCTCCTCGGGGTTCCATGGTCAGCTAGGCCGGCGCGCAGGCCGGCGCCAGCCTCCCCAGCCTTCCATGAGGCCCTGTGCTGGCCCGTGGGCAGCTCGCCGGCAGGGCCACCAGGTCCGACAAGATGGAGGGGGAAGGGACGACCACGCCTCCACTGGCGACTTCCCGGTGATTCCCGCCTCTTGGAGCCGCCTACCTGGGCTCGAACTGGCTTTGCTCTGTTGATCTGGTCTGAGGCCGTTTCGCAGCGTCCGGACAGCAAACATGGTGGCTGGGCTCGAACTGGCTTTGCTCTGTTGATCTGGTCTGAGGCCGTTTCGCAGCGTCCGGACAGCAAACATGGTGGCTAGTGTGGTGGGCGAGTCACATCTGGCTGCTTCCGGGACCCCTCAGAGGTGACGGGCCCACTCCCAAAACCCATCTGCCCTCCTCGGGGTTCCATGGTCAGCTAGGCCGGCGCAGGCCGAGCGCCAGCCTCCCCAGCCTTCCGTGAGGCCCTGTGCTCAGCACTGTTCCTTCTTGCTCTTTTGGATGTGTGCCAGTCTCTGTGGTGTGAGATGCTATTTCATTGTTTTGATTTGCATCTCCCTGATCATTAGTGATGTAGACCACTTTTTTGTATGCCTTTTGGCCATTTGAATTTCTTCTTTGAGGAAGTTTCCATTCATTTCTTCTCCCCATTTTTTAATTTTCTCTCTTGTAAGGTTCTATTAGTGCCTTATATGTAAATTTTTTATCACTGTATCACTGTCTTCCCGTTCATCATCGATTTGCTCGAGCGGGCACCAGTAGCATCTCCATATGTCCTGTCTCATGCTAGTAGAGCCCAAGGGCACCTGCTTGCTCCAGGAACATAAAGAGCCTCAAACCATTCCATCAGGTCATGGGAATAAGGTCTAAAATTGTTACTGGCATTTGGCATATCAAATACGACACAGATAGCTTGCCAGGTTCTGCCATGTGGGTAGCATACTCTTGTAGTCATCTCTAAATCCAGCATTTATTGATGAACCGCGTGGCCAAGCGGCCATGAAAGCCGGGCTGTAATAGACTGGTCTGCTGGGTGGAGGTCTGACGAGGAAGTCGGATGTGGAAAATGGAGGCCCTCATAGAGTGGGAGGTCGTCTGGCTTGTTTTGAGGCTCTGCTGGGGTGGTGGGCCAGGGCTAGAACCCGCCATTCCTCCCAGGCGCCTCGAGAGCGGCTGGACACAGGGAGAGCCAGTAGCAGCTCTGCTCCATGTCTGTGAGTCTCTGTATGGGGTATGATTTAAAAAACAATGCTTCCGTAGATTTTTTTTTTTTGGTTGGTATAAAAATCTATTTCTAAGTGATTTTTGGGACTGGAGAGATAGTACAGTGGGTAGAGTGCTTATCTTGCACGTGCTCAAGCCAGGTTCAAACTAATACATTCAATAAATGTTTTATATTAACCCCTTATCAGATGGACATTGGATAAATAATTTTTCCGTTCTGTGGGCTGTCTTTGTATTTTGGTCACCATTTCTTTGGCGGGGCAGAAGCTACTTAGAATTCCAGGTAACCCTTGGGCACTGCTGAGTATGGCACAAATTCCAAACAACAAACAAGGAGCAGAAATTATTCTTTATAGAATTGTTGTGCTTCCCAAAATGGCATTTAAGGCAGATACCATATGCCTCCAGTAGCTCAGGAGCAGTGAGACTGTCTCGGAGATATAGCAGCAGTGAGAATGCCATGGCCTCTGAGTGTGGCCAAGTCTGCAAATACCCATGGCAGTGTATTCTTTACAGTCTTTGAGTAAAGGCGTAGCAGACCGGGTGTACACTTTCTGTAGCCTAACCTAGGTGACTTTCTTACACCTGGTAATGAGAAGAGTGAAGGCCAGAGTGATGGTGACAGTTTGCTGAGTTTGTTCCCTTCTCCTGCTCTTTGTTTCTTGGAAGACAGGTAGGGATTTGCTAAAAACATGCTTTAGATTGCCCGTAGGATAAAATCCAGACTATCTGACTGTCTTGCCTTGGCTCCCCTGGGGAAGCAAAGTCTGAGACAAGAGCTTATGTGTAGGGAGTAATTTACTTTAAGAAGTGATCATAGAGTACTGGAGAACAGGGCTGGACAGAATGAAGTAGGCGCTGGTCACTGCTGTGGGCACCTGGGTCTCTGTCCCTCCCAACTCTCCGAGGAGCTGTATAAACAGCTGCTTTGCTCCTCACAAATTCCTATTCCAGAGTAGGAGGAATAATCTGTTCCTGGTTCGAACACCCATTGGTCAGGGCCACCCCAGAGAAAGGGTATTAACTCCTTCTCTTTTATTAATAGAGCTCAGAAAAGCGTCTCTGGAGAGGCAGGGCATGAGTTGCTGCGGAAGTGGGTACTGCTGAGCTGTTCCACACACAGCAGCTTGCTGAGGCCGTGACTTGGAGGAAAGAAGGTGGGCAGGAGGATAGAGGTGGCCTGCACAAGGCTCTCCATTCTCTGTCTCTGTTTCGTTTTCATTCCATTTCTTGCTGGCCTCCCAGCAAGAGTAATTGTAATTACTCACTTTCTGTGACTTTATTTTCCAAATCAGGTTTTTCTCTAGTACAGTCAGTGTAAGCAAGCAGGCCCTGTTATCAGTTCGGCTCTGCCTCCCTTCATTCATGAGCCTCACAAGCTCTTAACCAGCAGACCTTGAGGCAATTACTTCAACATTCTGTGTCTCCATTTCCTCATCTGTCCAATGGTGATAACAATGGTTATGAGAACTGAGTCTAGACAGAGCCTTAAAATAGTGTCTGACCCAAGAATAAGTCAATTATTTATTACTGTTTTACTCACTCTTATTTTTTTATATTGCTTTTGAGCTTTCCAACATGCTCTGAATGTTTTGCCTGTCTTTTTACTTTTGCCTGTGTTTTCCAACTTGGGGTTAACTCTTACCATTCTTTCAGTTTTTGCTGAAAAGTTATTCCTCCTGGGAATCTCCCTGGCCCGTAAGCTTGGGCAGGGTGGCTAGTTTTAGTGCCCTTTGCAATTTCCCTCATAGTATTCATCACATTATAGTACACTTATTATTTCTTTTCCTGTGACCCTTTCATAGAATGTGGACATAGGAATGATTGTGTGGATGTTGAATGATTTAGGTATTGTGGTCAGCTTTGAAATGTGGGAAGGAATGATGCTATAATTTGATGAAAAGACATGATTACTATTGCACCTACTCCTGTATACACTAACCACCATGAGAACCGTACTAAGTGCCTGTGTTAGAAAGAACATGCTAGGTTTATTCTGTCACTGTTTGTTTCAGAAGGACACACGTTAGCAGTACTAAAAACAAGTCTGTGTGTTTGATTATGTGTACATACAAACGTATTTAAATATTTATGCTTGGCACTAGAACAGAAAGAAAGAAGAATTTCTAAAAGCCCATTAAATTTTCTAGATTCTTGTTTTTGTTTTTTATGCTGGGTGTGATGGGGACAAATTTGAGTTTCAGACACAACCATTGGTGGGTTTGCTCCTGGCTCTGTGCTCAGGTATTACTTCTGGCATATGCAGGGTAGCACATTAAGCCCTGTAGTATGTTACAGTCCTTCTTAGTTGTGTTTTGGAGAATACACTGAAGAATCATATTAGTCTTTTAAATGGAATACTCTTTTGAGTGGTAGAAAAGTTATTAATTGGGAGGGGTTTCAGTGTGTCCGCTTCATTAGTTAAAAATCTAAGACAATGTCAATCATGGGAGGAGGGTACGAATGTAGTAACTTGACAGAGTGGAATGTAGTTAGGTGACAGAATGAGGAGGTATGGATACGTTTTCATATTTTGTTTGAAACTTTATTTAAAGACCATGATTTACAATGTTGTC